>JACEII010000693.1:0-10631 GCA_014332785.1 Antheraea mylitta
AAAAAAAAAAATTGTGACCGACAAAATAAATTCGTCTTTAAGTAAGAAGTTTTTAACACTTTTTAGGCGGTGTTATGCTTGACAAATCACAGATAAATTAATCAGGATCGTCGGTACCTATCCCAGTATAAGCTTCGTGACTCTATTTTCTACATTCACGACACTTTATTCATCCTTCATATTTGTTATGGCTGGAAAATTTTGCCCTACATTATAGACATTCTTTGTGTATATTCTTGTTGGCATAATGCAAAATTCTAGTCTCAACAACGTTATAAATTTAATGTGAATGAGGAAGATTAAAATTAAGTTATACTTCATTTTTAAAAGTCAGGGTATAAAATGATCCCGGGGATCATCTGGTACAAAAGGAAAGGAAACATCTTGGCCCAAGGTCAATTGTTTAATTCAAAGTCAACTAACATAATCTATACCTGTGCTACTATTTCTATGTTGCCCAAAAAACAAAATTAATATGCATTACAAAACCTTAAAAACAGCAGTCACTGTATTTGAAAGTGTTCAATAGATGTATCCATAAGGTTAGAGTCAACCTTACATTATATTATAGAACCGCTATTTATATTTTATTTCGTAAAAACGAAATGACTGCCTCGGTATTGATTTCAAATCTCCAAGTCCGAGTGACTCAAATAAAATCATTGATCTCGGTTTAAATTAGATGAAAATAAGTAAGCAAAAAAAGGATGAAAATTAAATAAGCTGTATTTAACTTCTTAGGCGTTGAATATTTCTTCAAATATAAATATATAACTAGAATAACCAATAAAAAAAAATATCATTAAATTGATGAAGATATCGATGAATATATACACAGCAACGTGTAATAACAACATATCAAGAAACCTAGTCCGGTGAAGTTGTTAAGAACTTGCTGGGTCAATAGCGTAGTCATTTCGAAAAAAAAAAAACACATCAATAAATCATAATATAATTTATTACATTAAAATTAGTATAAAATGACGATCAAAATAGAAAATACGGTAATTGACGCATACTCAGCGCTTTTTTCCAACTAGTTAGCGTGAAGTCTCTAATATTTATTGTTCGTAGTGCCAACAGATGTTAAGCCCAGACAAATGTTAACAATTTCAACTTATAAATTATGAAATTTAAGTAATTCACACTGTGATTAATTTAAAAGATCAAAACAGAACACAATTATTCTATTGTGATGAGTTTCACTTTCGCTGATACTGCTTAAGACTGCCTCGTTTTTTCTTCATATCTTTAAGTATAAGTAATTCAAATAAAATCATTGAAATCGGTTTGAAACAGACAAAAATACGTAACCAAGAAGTGGGTGAAAATTAAATAAGCGGTATTTCACTTTTCGGGGTTTGAATTTCTTTATTGTAAATACATAATTAAGTATAACTAATTCAATATAATAAAAATATTAAAATAATATCATAATTGAGGAAGATATCGATTAATATGTATTAAAACATGTAGTACCAACACCAAACATATCAAGAAATATTAAAGCATTTTTTTTTTAAATCACGCTCTGCAAAGAATTTCATAAAATCTAAAAAGTATCTCTTCGCCACCGTAGGGAATGTACATCGCTTTCAGACTTGGTTGTACCTGAAACGACAAAACCTAAAAAAGGAGCCAGTATATATTTATCTCAAAAACTACAGAACAGTAGAAGAGTAAGAATGTGTCCAGACAAAAAAACAGTAATTATAATAAAATCTGTACAGAGATTTTCGAAGGTTTTTTTTAGAGTCAAAAGACATTAAAAAATGTAAAATCGTTATAAAATGATATAACTAATAAATCTATTCTAATATTATAAAGAGGTAAAGTTTGTGAGTTTGTGAGTGTGTGACGTTTTGACGTTACGACGTTGTAGGCGGTAATCTTAGGAACCACCGGTCTGATTTAAATAATTCTTTCAGTGTTATATAACTCATTTGTCGATAATAGTTATAGGCTATATATCACCACATTAAGACCAATAGGAGTGGAGCACAGATGAAAAATGTTTCAAAATCGAGATGTTTTTTCCTTTCGAGAACTTCGGCTGCGTGTTAATGTTACCCCAAAATATCTATTCAACGCAAACGAAGTCCCGGGCAGAGGCTAGTATAAAATAAAAAAAAGTTCTGCATTCACTGGCTCATAGACTATTCCGGAAATTCTACCGCAGTGCGTAAACCATTTATTTCGATTTTTTTTCCAGTGCGGTTTTTATTCCGTACCGCAACTAGTGCACGTAGACATAAATAACATAAGTTATTACTATAAATAAAATTAACATTCAAAATCTATCAAGCTATTTACAAGAAAGAAGGACACACGTTCATCCCGATCTAATATACATATGGACTTAAAAATATAGACTTGTCAATGGTATGAAAAAATAGTATTTGCAATTTTTACATTACTTATAACTAATATAGAACTTGCAGTACTAGGTAATACAAAAAAAAATCCGCTGACAAGCAAACGAGAAAAATATAATTTAGTTTCTCGTATTATATACGATTTTACTACAGTTTCGTTAATGTATATGCATGCCTCAGGAACCAAATCAAATCAAAAATACGTGAATGGAACAGTGCTTTCTACTTTGAACGAAAGATACCCTATGTTGTTTTCTATACCCCTGATAACAAGTCTACAAAATTGTATAATGATCAGTTCAGTAATAAGCGGCCTTAAGCGTAAGAAAGAAACAAACTTGCGCATTTGTAATTTTACTAAAAATTTCAGCTGAAATTGAAGATGTAAACGATTGTTCCATTATTATTTCGGTTACTGATCTTTTCTTTTATTTAAACGTTACCGCTTAAATTATATCGAAACAAATTATCTGACCTTCTAAATACCAAACTTGGTTGCCCTATACCTTGGCAGTTCGATTACTTTTGATTACAAATGTATACAAATAATCAAAATTAGTAGCTAATTAATAAAATAGGAGTATTAAAAAAGTAATTGTTATAACTTACATTGTATACAATGTGCATGTGCGCGTGTGTGTATATGGAAATAAGCATATGTTATTATTCTCTAAATTATACATATCAAGGTTACTTTGTACAACTAATACACACAGGGACTCCAAATTTAATCTATAGAAAATGAAACGAAATATAAAACTTATATCGTTTGTATAATTCATTAGAGTAACAAGTAGTCAGACTCCTTTCAAAAGGCTGAAAAATTTAAAGTCGATCTGATGGCGAGAATTTTGGAACCTTTAAATTTAGTGGACTTTACAATTTATTAACTAGCAATATTTATTATAATCAGATTGTGGAAATATCCGAGCTGCATAGAACTGTGTTTAACTTACCTTTCCGGGTACCAGTGAGCCTTGTTCCTTAGCCCTTCCGATGTACAATACTTCACTAGTATGAGTCTGACCTCCATCTATAGCTCTGACCGGGATGTCAGCGTAACTAGCTTGAAGCCATTTTACTTTGTCAGGTGGAGCACAGCATACCTTTATTTAGAAACCTTATAACTATTAAAAATATCATAAAATGGATCAGAATTATACACTAATTTCACTAAAATTCTGTACACCACTGTTACGTAGATTCAACTTTTTATATAAGATCACGTGTTTATGACCAAATTCTAGCGCTGAAGAATTTTTTTATTGTGTGCGTGAAAAATCGTGTCTGTAAGCAACTATTGGATGTTTTTTATTTATTTATTATTTTAATTTTACTATTTACTACTTTTATTTATTAACTATTTTAAAACGGGTATTTTAATGATGTTATTGCCTTTATGGCGGTTTCATTTTGATCCTTTATGGCCATCTTTAGGTTATAGCTCACATGTCCCGCGCCGGGCTGTCCACGGCTCGGTCAAGTCGCTATATTAAACACAGGTGTCAGTGTGACTGAACATTGCCAATGTAGTATGTGAAACGTTATCGTGAATTTTCATCCTTCAGCCCTTTGTTTGTAAGGTCACAACTGATTTGAAGGTCGCGCGATCCTTGCCTTGCCCCGTAGCCCTTGTTTATCAATCCTTGTTTATCATTTTTTTCTCTTTTTGCATGTGTACCTAGAAGAGAGTATTGTGGTTGTGTGAGGATAATTGTTCGCCCTGATAGCCACAGAGATCTAACTATCGGTTTTGGTGAGGATATACTATCGTATACTTAACTCAGTGCATATGCTACATCCATCGGGTTTTTGTATGTACAAGTGATCTGTTGGTCAATACTGGTTGAAAACTCCAATGAGAAGAATTTTGCTTTGCTTCACCAGCTGGTCGGCAGTCAGAATGGCCCCGAAATGGTTCATGAAAGCCTCATCCATGATTAATCTTCGACGTTTATCTTGCTCTCTAAAACCATTTAGCAATATGGACGCTATTGTGCGTACCCACTTTTCAGCTTTTTTGCCTTATGCCTGCACCAGTTTCTTGTGTAAGTCTATTGCCACCGCCACCTTGGTTGTGGTAGTCGCCACAGCGTTTCTCTCCACATTGAAAATTCAAATCAATCATGTAGTATTTTCGCAGGCTGGGACCCCTTTCATACATTTGATCACGGGTGTCGTCTTGGTGCTTTCCGCCACTGCTCGATTTAGAATCCTCGAGGCGGTTTTTACCCTCTGGAGATTTTTTCCTTCAGCATGATTCTTGTGCACTGAGCTACTACTACGATTAGATCATCCAGGGGCGCTTTAAATTTCTGAGGTTGAGTTGCTTCCCGTGTCTCGTTTTCCTTTTTTAGTACGAAACCACTGGTAGATTTGTAAGGGGTCATGTAGTTACACATCATTACTCCTGCTATGGAACTTGGGCAGTGTAGTTGTTATAGATGGCCGCTTCCGCTTCCTCTAGTCTAGCATCTCTCAAGTCCACAATTTCCATATGGTGGGCATCTAAGATTTGTGTACACGTCAGCATGATGACTTTAATCGTGGCCTCGAGTGTAGCTTTGAACTCGAGTATAGCATTTTCCGTGTGATTCAGTGGTCCCATGACAGGAACTTGGACGCGTGGAATATGTCCATGTCCCATGTTTTCTTTGGCTGCGATTTAAACTTGAGCTTAGGAACTCTCCGTCGAAGATGGTTTATCGCTTCCTGTTGTGGATTACTAGTACGTTTATGGGATACAAGTACTTGTGTTATTTTTGAGGATGACTCCCTGTCGGGTTTTCCTTTTTCAGATGTTTTTGCGGTGTTTGTTCCTTCCGCTGTTATTTTACCTATTATCGTTCAGCGCCGCTTAACTCGACGTACCCGAGGTCGAAAATAGGTCTCCCTGTGTTGTAGGTAGAGTTTTCTCTGTGCAGCAAAATGTCCAAACTAGCGCCTTTGTCCTAGTAGGCAACTATCTCATAGTGCATGCATGCGCTAACGCAATCCAGCAAATTGATTATCCCGCTGTTGTCGTATGCGACTGCCATAGCGTCGACACTGATGTTGCGGAACGTTATTTGTTTGCTTGATTCCACGTCACCGATTCGGGATAGCAACATACATGCCTGTGAGAATGGGGTCTTGCTCACCCATGCAAGCAGTGCTATAATTTTGTTTTGGATTCGCACTAGCCAGCATGTGAGTCCCGCTACTATGATCACGGGCAAAGCATCAAAGGTTATTCGTTTCATTGCTATTCTGGATGTGCTTCCGTTTATCAGCTTACCAAGACCGGACGAGATCGCAATGCGGCTCTGGGAGCTTACTTTTCAGAAGTTTGCATAATGGGAGAATATGAATCTCCTTCCTTTTCTTCTAGGATGGCATGTAAATTTGGCAGACTAAAGGACATGTGCAATTGTTTGGAGATCCTCCCTTGTGGCAGAAAATTTGGGACATTCGAGTAGTAAGTGGCACACTGTATCCCTCTCTTGGGGGTCAGAAACACAGCTTAAGTCGTTCTTTAGTCTAAATCTGTGGGGATATTCTGCTATTCCTCCATGTCCTGATAACAACTGCATGTGGATAGCGGTCCACTTCACTTTCCTCGTCAACTGGTGAACTTTGGCTATGTCTGGGAGGGGATCTTCGTGATCACGCCTGTAGTGAAGGAGTTTGTATCAGTCCTGCTATATCTGAACTGACTCCTTCCTGATCTTTCTTTTAATATAAGACACTGCTACCTATTTTGCAAGCTCGTCTATTCACTCATTTCTGGCAGTTCCAGCAACCTGAGTCGTTAGCCAAAATATTTGAATATTTCTGTTAGTTACCCCTTATTTCTTTTATGCAATCTCGTACTGCTTTCTGTAACGTGTGCGGCAGTTTTTGGTTATTCAATATGTCTAGGGCTGATCTAGAATCACTCCATTTTGAGACCCTATTTTTCCCACTGAGCGTGACTCTCTGTGTTGCTTTTAAGAGTGCGTGTAGTCCGGCTTGAAATACTGTACAAGCTGGGTGCAGGCTGTGCTGTGAGAACTTTGTTTCCCTGTTTCCCTTCCAACAACTAACTGTAGCTCCTACTGTCCCTTCAATCTTGCTGCTATCACTGTAAATTTTTGTGCTGATGGTTTGGTTGAGCATAGTTGTTTCGGAGTTTTGATATTCGTGCCGAGAAAATTCAATTGTAGTGAATTCTGCTGGATGTGGGTTTTCCGAAAAAGTTCCTAATCTTCTCTTAATTTATTTCAAGTAGTAAATAGTATCCTGTGATATTCTCAATTTAACCCTGAATTGAAGAGAGAAGAGTTTTCTGAACAGTTTACAAACATACCGTTTATGGACACGGTTTGCGAATTATACTATTTGGCCAACTATGCTTTGATGTTAACATATAACTGCATTATTAATATTGGATATAAGTTGAAAGGTTTGAATACAAATAATGCCATACTCGATATTTTATGGTATCAGTAGGTTATCATTCATTGGCAACAATGCAAGTACTATAAACATTTACAAGATGGGCTTTATGGTATAGACTATAATAATTTGTTATACAGTCGTGTTAAGCGTAGCAATGTAGGCATTCTTACTACAAACAAAAATGTAGAACAAACTACAATTACCTATTAAAATGATTTGAGTGACTGTGATCCAGGAATAAAATCAGTGTACTTTTAACGTAATGTTCGGCACAGAATACACATATCATACTAGCATTTATATCTAATTTATTCATATTAAATATACATACACAAAATCGAACTGTATGTAATCGATTCCACAATTTAAAGAATGTTTATGTTATATATAGGAATCTGTCTGTGGTCGGAATTCATATAAATAATTAGTAATGTAATGGTTTGTTCATACAATTCAATTATAAAATTATTATTTGGGAAGTCTAACAAAATGTAATATTGTAAAACGTTGTAAATGTAAAACAAAATGTTGTTACCTATTTCATTCTATGATGTTTGGGAAATATATATTGTTGTTCATAACTTTATATATGTAGTTTTTGTGATTTCCAGATCCTAGTATTTAACCGCAATCGAATTTGAAGAAAATTAGAATGTGATAAAACGGTAATACGCCAAATTATCTTACGAATGCGCTTAAAGTTTGTACGGTGCCAGGAAAACCTAATAAGGCATTCGGAATTATACTTTACCAAATACTGTGGCTCGTTGCAGGATTCGCATATACGTCGATCGACGCGTTGACCAAACTAGCAAAAAATGAGTAATCACCGCTTTAAAAAATGAAACCTACTTATAAAATATTAATCAAAGTAACCTCTATTTCATGAACAAGGTTTTCTTTCCCGCCCCAGGGTACGTAAGCTTTATGGTCGTTCACAGAGAGTTTGCCCGGGATCAAATCTCCTTCAAATTTAGCTCGTATCACCCAAAGGTGACCTCCAGTAGCTTCGTATCCTCCTCCCACGGCACGGTCGCGCAGAGAGTGTGGCGCATCAAACGGATTTGAGGGTACCCATTCAACTATAGCTGGAAATTCAAATATATATTAGATATTAGATAGAGATATCATTTTTTAAAACGGAACGGGAAAGTACCTTTATATACTTTAATTATATATAGATATGAAGATAATAAAAGATAAGAATATAGAATACTAGCTGACCCGCGCACCTTCGTCTGCGCCAAGTCCGTTATTACCGGTTCCTGTTTTATTTTCAGAAAGGAAAAACCTTAAAAAACCTAGACCCAGACTATAGCGATACCTACCGGGTCCAATTGTGAATCCAGACTATCTTATATATATATATATATTGACAAAAGATGTAATCCCGGTATCCCCTGGGTTGCTCCTCTGACCCCCACCTACGCAAGAATTTTACCGCTTATAGTTTTTATTTCCCATTATCTTTTAACCAACTCCATCAATTAAAATGCTATGTAAAGTAAAATTTACCTCCATAAAATTTTCAGTTTGATTTAACTATTTGTTTCAATCAAAATTTCTAAGCCATACATGGAATCTGTAAACTTCAACTACACCTTTCTAATAAGGGAATTTTATAGATACAAACTATACAGTGTAGATTGCCCCGAATAGGCCACTGAAATACACTAAGACAAACACAACACTTACAGCTATTATGTCTTAAATAAACATACATTTACATAATAATTACTGTCATTTATAAATGTTAAAGTTAAATTGATGTTAAAGTTTAATTTTGGTAAACATATACAATTAGGCAGAATATTGACAAAAGAAGAAAATATGCCTTAGTTAAAATTAGACAAACGTACTATACATACTATTAGGTAAAATATCATACAATACATTAAATTAGGGCTATTGAAAGAAATTTGCTCTAGAGTGCCTTCATCAAACCCAAATTCACAGATTGAGTTGTAGATAGTAGAACACTCACGAATCTTATAAAGCCATAGCATACCCGGTATGTTATCCTGAATGGAAGCATATGAGATGCCAGTAATTTGGTTATATACATTCCCGTTTGTGTTCCATGGTGCAAGCAGATCAGTCTTATTTAGAGAAATCTTGAACATAGGTTTTATAGTGATCTAAATATCGTCTTCTGTTCTGCGTTGTTTATGGGTGGTTTCTGGTGTTGTGTTGTGGATTTTATTACTGACCTGGCTTGCTTACGGTTCGATGAACTAGTTTCAGACCCTGACTTGGCTTGTTTTTGGACTTTGGCTTGGATTTTCTTATTTTTGACTTGGCTTCGTTTTTTGGATTGTTTTCTTGTTGTTTGTTTGGATTTGGCGTGTCTGTTGGACTTTGAGTTACTGCCTCTTGGTCACTGTGTGACCTTTTGGTCACTAGTGCACCATGAGTGCGAAAAGGAGTTTTAAAACCAGGCTTAGGAGTGTTAGTGGGGTTGGAAAGATTGTCGACTCCTCTGACACGGAGGTGGAGGACGGGGCGGCTCCAAAAGTGAGCACGCGTGGCAGGGGGTCTGCGCGGATGCGCGGAAGTGGTCGGGGGGTAATGGGGGAGGCCGACGGGTCATTTAACCGGGCCTTGGCTGGTGGCGTGACTAATGTGGAGTCAGTTCCCGGCTCTGCCGCTAGCTCCGCAGTGGTTTCGGGTGCCGGCTCAGCTGCTGGCTCTTTGCCTAGCTCCGAGGCGGAGTCAGAGGGGGTGGACGTAGACGTCTTAGACGCCCAAAGGTTGAAGGCGCTCGCTGGCTCGCAGATCACACGTATCTACGAGACAGTGAGAAAGTCGAAAAACCTGGCGGGCCCTTGCAGGGGGGCATTTAAAGCCGCTGCCAGGACCCTGCAGGAGGTCGTCGAATCGTTAGTGGAGAGAACCGAGGGGGAGGAGAACAAAAAGCTGCAAAGGGAGGTAAAGAACCTCCGCCGACAGGTTGATGACCTGAATGCGGAGGTCTCAGCGTGGCGGAAGGAGGCGAACGCTAAGAGGCAGATGCCTCCGCCTCCTCCCCCCATGCCGGCACTGGCTGAGACTGAGTGGCGGCAGGCCCTTACCGAGGCGGTCGATACTCTCCGCACGTCGTTCGGCAATATGCTGAACGCACGTGTGGAGAATCTGGAGAGGCGTCTCCCTTCAGAGCCGTCCCTTCGTCCGTCCCTGGCTGGAGACAAGAGGAGGAGCAAAGGAATGGCGCGGCGAAGCCGGTCATGAGGGCACCTCCAGCCCCAGCAGTAGCCCCGTTGGGCATGGACTGGGCCGAGCTGCTGACCCCGGCGGTGGCGACGGACGGTGTGGCGTGGTCCACAGTTGTGGGCCGCAACAAAAAGAGCGCCAAGGCCCAGGTTGTGGCAACAAAGGCCCCAACTGCGGCCCCTATAGCCCCGCCTGCCAGGCCGAAATTGCCTCCCGTCTCCCAATCGGCTGCGGTTATTGTAACACTACAGGACACCGCAGCCAGCAATGGGTTGGGCTACAGGGAGGTAATGATGAAGGCACGCGAGCACGTCGCTCTGCCCGATATGGGCATCGGCGACGTGCGGGTTAGGCCGACGGCCACGGGGGCCCGCAAAATCGAGCTGCCGGCCCAGGACAAAGAGAAGGCCGCTGAACTGGCCCGGAAGCTCGAGGTGGCGCTGGCTGGAGTCGCCACGGTCGCCATCCCCACTAACCGGGGAGGAGGTATTGGCGGTCGAAGCGGCAAAGGCTGAATGCAAGGCGGAGGCCATTAAGGTCGGAGAAGTGAGACGAAATTGGGGGGGGCTTGGTGCAGTCCACATGACGCTCCCCGCGGAGGCGGCCAGGAAGCTTGTAGAGGCCGGC
>JACEII010000693.1:33520-48684 GCA_014332785.1 Antheraea mylitta
GAAACAGTTATCATACACTCTTTCATCAATTCGGCATCAGTAAAGGGCTTCATGCGTTGCTAGGATGTTACATACTTGGTACGATGCTTTTGTAATAGCCTCATTTTGCCCGACTGCTGTCGTCATTATATTTTGTTGATGATGAATTGACGATTTCAAATGACTTAATTTATTCTTTCTTTGCATCGATTCTAACGGGTAGGCTTCGGTAAATGAACTATGCTTACTTGTGTGGTGGCGAAATAAATTGTATCGCTTAATTCCGACGACAGTTTCCCGGCATATTAAACAAATAGCAGTACCCTCTTTATATCCACTTATAAAACAAAATTCTTCCTCCCATTTTTCTTGAAAACTTCTATTTTCATCAGTTATCTTCCTTTAAGTAGCACATTTAGATGATACTCCCGCCATAATACATACAATACCGCACGCGCAATCTATGAAGCAAGAAACGTTTATTCTTGTGCGTAAAAACAAATGAAATGACTCGCGTCGCGGCTCGTCACGGGCGCGGAGCAGTGAGCGCGGGAACAAGTCACGACACGATCACGCGCGAGTAGCGTTAAGAAGCTACCTCGGTCCCACTAGCACCGTTAGAATTTTCTCTTTATTTATTGAAACATGTTTATTTTTCAATTGGCGGCGGTAGTGGGACCGAGGTAGCCCCTTAAGTCGGTTTTTGATTTCTGTCTAGGGCATCTGGGTAAAGTTGTTTTGAAATAATTTACTTTGTCGCGGGCCGCACGAAAAACAACCGAGGGCCGCATGCGGCCCGCGGGCCGCAGTTTGACGACCACGGGACTAGGTAATTTAATTAGAGAATTAGATATACCATACCCTATGAACTGCCTGAACGGGCTGATAGGACCGTATAAATAGGCCCCACCAGGATATGCGGTTTAAATAAGGTAGAGCGGGTGAGCGGTTAATGGCCTTGCTTATAAATAAATAAAAACAACAAGAACCCCAAATAGTAAGTGTGGACTGACCTGTAATTCAGCACCTCGCACGGAGCAGCGTCTCAGGCAAGATGAGCGGTGTCTTCTATGTATATATTGCTATGAGCGGGTGACGAAGATATATTCGGAAGATAGCCACTTAATAGAAAAAACTTCTAGCGTCAAGCACAATGCTTTATTGCCGGCGGTAACAAGCGAACTATATTGAAAAAACAGATCGGTGCGGTGCGTCACATTTTAAAAAGCGTTCCATTTTTCTTGAATTTAAATATATCATCTGCGATATTGTTGTCAGCCAGGAAGGTCGCTTATAGCGTATGCATACTCCGTACTCGAGCAATGAGGTACAAACCAGAAACACAACTCATTATTTGGAGTGCAGCTATTAAATTTATTTATAAGAGGCCAACCACTGCCTGATATCTATTTCTGTCACAAGAAAAGTGCTGTTAGGATCATTCTGAACTTGATAAAGATTGGTCTCTTTTGAAATCGTCTGGATAAGTTCTTGTGGAAAGAGGTAAAAGAAAAACTGAATAGAAGTTTCTAGCACTAGGAGTTCAATACCCAAGTTCTTGTTACCCTGGAACCTGAGTTGCTCGGTATACAACTGTAAGCTATTTTTTCAGCGTAAATTCAATTTGGTGAGCTTTTTCGTAGTTTGTATTGATTGATTGCTTAGAGCTGATGAAGGCTGAGGAATTTTAATGTTTGATGCCGTTTCAGTACTTGGAATTGGGCTTTAATGATTATGTTCTAAAGTTTGTGTAATAGAATCTACATTGACTTCTAATTGGGAAGTATAGTTCTCATATGTTTCTAAGTCAGCTACGAAATCTTAGTCTACGTGGCTGTCATGGCTAAAATCCAAATCGTCCTCAATGTCGTGACCATTCTGCAGCACCGAGATAATATTCTCGCCTCAAAGGACTCGAAAAGTCAGCCTACAACCTGCCCTGGAACATGATATAACACCAATTTACTCACATACAAAATAATACCCCCATCCGTCAATGTAGCCTGCCACCAACAAAGACAAATTGTCAAAAATAAATGTTATGTATAACAACAAACATTAAAGTTGATGCACTAACTAGTCAAACATGGGGAAACAGCCGTAGCGTTTTTAAAAAATACAAAATTTAATTGCGAATTGATTTTTTAATTCGACTTATTTGAAATTCGACTAAATACAGACTGGCTTTCTTAAACCCTAAAGCTTAATCGTAAACTATGCATTCCCATCATATATCAACCGATGTCCGTGGTGTGGGCGAGCGGCGACATCTCGTCAGCATAACAATCTTTGTTGCTACAATGTTAGGAATATAGGGCGATAGGATGATATTCCTGTTATAACTCCTCCCTTGGTTGGTTCCCAGGTTTGAAGTTATACTCAGGATGGGATAAATTTAAATTATGAATTGAAATAATAACAGTTATTTATTATAAATTTTATCTGATTTTGTTTAAAGTATGCTTTCATTCCTATACAATGTTCTATTTTCCATAAGGTTACCTATGTTCGCAGGATATACTAAATTATCGGTTTTCTCGTTGTTTTTTAACGATGTCAATAATTCCACCGTGTCTACAATTGATTGGTGTAACAATTTTATTTTGGCAAAGGCAATAGCTGTTTCAATTTCATTCAACCGGATATAAATAGTTTGAAAGTTATTCGTAAAGATATTAAAAAGGTGAAGTATTTTGTTACCAATTTGAAGTAATCTTGTCGTATCTAAACAGTAATTTATGTCATTGATATTTTCATTAATTTGAATGAAATTGTAACGAATAGAATGGTTCGTGACCATTCAAGTTGTGTTCACATTCCAGTGCGACCCTGACACGGTAAGGACGTGGCGGGGTGGCGCAAACGTCTAACTCATTAGCAAGCAATTTAACCGCGTTACTGGGCTAAAAATACTTAACAATTATATTGACAACTAGCCTCTGCCTGCGACTTCGTTCGCGTGAAATTGTTGTTTTGGGCTAAGTAACATGCAGCGGAAGCGCTAAAAAAAAACGATTTTAAAACATTCTTCACTGATGTTCCGTGTGATGATATATATCCTATAACCTTCCTCGATGAATGAGCTATATACCACTGAAATAATTTTTCAAATCGGACCAGTAGTTTCTGATATTACACTCTACAATTTCACAAACTCATTAACTTTACCTCTTTGTAACATTAGTATAGATTTCAGTATTTGTGGTATGTACTATTGCCTTCGCCAGTCTTATTGTGAGAGGATAGTCCGTTCAAGCATCATGTCAAGCCGGTCTTAATGTCTAAAGGCTAATGGTGGAACAATACTTGAACTGTTATGACGCCTGGAAATGAAGCCTATCTCTTTGCATCCTTCAAGAACGAATGTAATTGTTCGTAAAAATATGTATAATGAAAAGATAAACCAGATCGAGTTTCTTGTTGATTTTTCTCGATGACTGGGTTGATTTCCAAATCGGTGGTAACTTTGACGTTCATAAGCGCCTTCTCAGGGCCTAAATTGAATCAAGTGATTTTGATTTTATTGCACGAAGACTATTACTACAGAGTAATCCCAAATTTAAAGTGTCGAGATCATCTTTTGTAGGCATAGTAAAAGACAGTTCTCTTCTGAAGACTGGAAATTGGAATGTTCGTGATCTCTGCGGCTTCCCTCATTGTGTAATTCTGTTCCGTCAATGAACTTGTTAGGCGATTATGTCTTGTGATTTCGTCGGCGTTGCACATGACGCAGTCGTTTGTGAGCGTACATTCTGAGATACGTTGCGTTTTACCTCCTTCATTATCCATTTTTTTATTTTATCTTTAATTCGATTCAATACAATATATGATATCACAAATTTGTTGACTTTGTCTTCGACGGCAGCCGTATTCGCAAGCATTTCTGCGATATCCAACTGGTTGTTCGTATCTTTAGTGTTATAATTACCGATGCTTTGATAAGAAGTTTAGAATGTTATTGTTTTACTCTATTCAAATTCGATCGGATGAAAAATTCTGAAATGTTTTTTAGCTTTATATGAAGTAATATTTTTGTTTTTTACTAGCGCGGCTTGATTGATTCGGACGGTTGCGTACGAGCCGTACGTACATAACCGGATCGTTCTTCTAAACGTTATCGGCTGAGTGCCTTAAGCGCTCGCCTTAGTAGTCCGGTGAAGCTGTTTAGACCTCGGTGGGTAAATAGCGTAGTCATTTCGAAAAAAAAAAGAAAGTTCGACACTATGTCCTGACAGAGCGGCGGTTTTAGTAATCGGTGTCAAAACACATTAGTATTTGAATACAGAATTCTTTTACATGAATTTTTAATTTCTTTAGTCGTGAGCAAGTCAATGAATAAAACTTGCATATAATGGCAGCAATCCTAGAGTAGGTAAACTTTAGCACACAAAAAATCAATCTTAAATCAAGTGAAATGTTCTCGATAAAGGACACTTTTTTCACCACTGTTTTGGTAAAATTTAATATTTGTAAATACTATATACAGATAATATAAAAGAATTTAGAATTATTCACGTTTTCACTTTATTTGCGCCGACGTCCAGTTTCTTGCAAGAAAAGAACAATTGACTTCTTGGACTGTATTTTTTTTTACAAAAACTTTACAATAGGTCGTATATTACGAGCCGGTGCCGTTGCCTACTGTAGTCCTCTCGGCCATCCCGCCTGGTGTGGGGAGGATATTGTTCCAGGGCGAACAGTGAATGCCTTCGTTAGATACAACCTGGTCTTTGGGTTTAAACTGTAATCCCCACCTTCCGAACGCGGTCTATTTTTGCTCCTGTAGTTTTTGTGTCAAGAGCAACCCTGATATTTTCGAACAATTCAATCAATCAATCGAATCAATTTGTTGAACATAGTTGTGAAGGCTGCCTTAACTTCTGATAGTGTTAATTCTGTTTTGATTGATGTTGATTTTTATCTTCTAGTGATCGTAGGTCCGATGATATCTCCAATAGCGAGGAACGCTATGGGCTGGAGTTGAGGGGTAATTTCGACTGTTTTAGAAGTAAGCTGTAATGATGACTAATCCTCGACTTGGTGTTGGCTTTCTTATTTCAAGTCTCTCTTGTTTCACCGCTAGTCATCCTCCTCTGCGAAGGAGGCCAGCTAGCGCCATGATGTCCTAGTCTGTCTATCAAGCGATCTGGCGTGGAGCGGAGTGATCCCTCTAATTAAGAGGGTGTGTCAATAGGCGGAGGCCTAGGCTTCGGTTGTAGCCTTTGGGGGCTTGCCTCTCTTAACCTTGCTCTGGTGACCGAATGGCCTTCCCACTGCAGGTCTCGTGCGATGGTGGAGTTTTCGTCCTAAGACTTAACCGCTCGTGCATTCTACGGCGATCTCACTATGTCTTAGATAAGTATGCGTACCAAACCGGTGCCGCGTATGTTAAGCGGGATGTAATGTAAGTCGAATATATAAGGTAAGTGAGAGAGTTGAAATGGTCGCCGTCCTTCTCTGAGGGCGTGTCAATAGGCGGAGGCAAGGGCTTCCGTATAGCCTTTGGGGGCATGCCTCGCTTAATCTCGCTTTGATAACCGAATGGCCTTCCCACTGCAGGTTTCGTGCGATGGTGGAGTCTTTATCCTAAGACTTAACCGCTCGTGCATTCTACGGCGATCTCACAATGTCTTAATAAGTATGCGTACCAAGCCGGTGCCGCGAATGTCAGGCGGGATGTGATGTAAGTCAAATATATGAGATAGGTGAGAGAGTTGAAATGGTTGCCGCCCTTCCCTGAGGGCGTGTCAAAAGGCGGAGGCCTAGGTTTCCGTTTCCGTTTCCGTTTCCGTAGCCTTTGGGGGCATGCTTTGCTTAATCTCGCTCTGGTGACCGAATGAGCGTTTGCGTCGGTGATTTCATGGTTTTCTAGTGATCTGTATGTCTCGGTTATCAGTGGTGTTGTCATCGGGGGTCTGATACTATATGCGCAAATCATCTAGGCTACCGCTCGCAGATCGCGAGCGATCGTCGTATTCCTCACAAAGCGCTGGTCCCCAAGAATTACCATACGTAACGTGTGTTTTTGTTGAGTTCGTAGTTTGCGCTTAAGGCCGTCCTTGCCTTGAACGATTTTTTCGGCATAACACTCCCGACGTTCAGGCGCTGCAAGTTTATTATTTAAATGGCTTCGTCACTGCAATATCAAGTTGTAAAATATAATTCAAGTACGGAGGCCAATTTAAAATTGGTGCAACAGCGTGCAAAACACTTTTCTTAAAGAACGGTTCAAATACTTCTGTTTATATCTTTTGTTTTATAGTTTAAGGGTTTTTGAGAAGCTATATTCATAGAAATGCACGACGGCCTATAAGTCAAATTGAAATCGCTTGGCTTTTCCAGAAAATCAAGATAGGAATAGTTGATATATGGACCAAATATCCCTTATACGAGCGTAGTCTACAGCTTGTGGTTGTTTTACAGATTGTCCATGAGGTTTTTTTAAAAGGCGTAAACCAGTCTTTGCCATTGGTACAATTATTTTAAAGGTGTAATTAGATCACGTATACTAACATATTCTCTAACCGTTTCTAAAATTTCTGTTCTACTAAGTCCGAAGCCATTTTTTTCAATTAATGGTAACTCGTAGCTAATTTATATTCTATGTCTGCTGAGATGGCTTTGTTTCGTTCAAGCATTGTTGATTTTTCTCGTTTGTTTATCGCGTGGTCCACAATTGTCATTCTGGTTATTTGGGATGTTTTTGATGCATTATACCCATTTATCTTGCCATTTTTCACATTTTAGCGGAGGACTGTACGCGTCATCGGGGCACGTCTACCTAACTTGTGGTGAGTGAATTACTGTTCGTGCGTGTAGTTTGAGTGTTTTCCTTCTTCTTGTCGTCTGGGAGTCTTGAGTATCAACAATATTGATAGTGTTTGCGTCGGGCGGCTTAGTGTGCAGCGGTGCGATGTCCTGGAGGTGGACATGCACCGATGAATCCGCTCTCCGAAATAAGTTCGTGGCGAGGCTGCTTATAAAATTGTCTAGGCTCTCTTTGTGCAGATCGCGCGCAATCGTTGCGTTCCTCACATAGCGTGGAGCTCCGACGATCGTTCTTAGCGTTTAAGTAAACTTTAAACTTCAGCGTGGCTCTACCACCTAAAAAAGAATAGTAACAATCAAATACAAAAAGCAAATAGCACTATTTAAAAAGAGATTTAAAAAAATCACAAAAGACAACTCTTGAAGTTGAACCATATAGAAAAAGAAAAGGATTGGAAATTTTACTTTTATAAAAAACAAGATCTTTAACAAAACATTTATTATATCTTATTTATTCACTTTATTAACTACATTGTGCAAATATACTGATTGCCTTAAATTTAATATAATATATATATAATAACTTAAATATAATATATATTGCCTTAGTTATACTTTCTAATGAAGAAGATGTGCTATATACTTGTATTTTTTCATTCTCACTATTAATTTTCAATTGCTCATCGTCTTCGTACATGTTTCTATATATTTTATCTTTTCTATATTTATATTATTCAGGAAAACACCAGCCATAACAATATTACTTGAATTCAAAACTTGGATCCAAACTGTAAACATAGAAATTTTGTTTGTTCAGATAGCAAAAAATATTTTTCTTGTAGTCTTTCTGTTATACTTGTCTTTAGCATTAATCAGTGTCTGCATAATAGGCAGTGATGGATGACAACTAGCTTCAATTAAAACACTTCTTAATTGTCCACTCATGAAACGAACAAAGACCTGACTGTCCCTAAATATTTTGACATCATGTGTACCTGGCCACTATGTTACAATATCAAATATTTCCATGTTATATCCGATAATTATCTGAACATTACTTGAATAATATCCCGTTCTGTTCCTATATACTTTCAAAGGGTTGCCTTCTTGGTCAAGTAATAAATATTGGTGTAGTTGATTGCTGCAATTATATTATTATGTAGCCCATGATTATGGGGGCTTCTTTCGAACGCCTTAAATTTTTGCATGTTGTCTCCTGACCTTATAAATTTAATAAACCTCAGTATCAAGTGATTAATCTCTTTAGAAAGTATTTATTACATAAACAGTGGATTGGTGTATAGGCCTAAAATTACCACAAGCAATTTAAACTGAAAAGTTTTGTATAACAGAATTGAGGCCTGTGTTTTATAAATTTGTCACGGATGACAAAACTTTGGGAGGGCGGCAGTTATTAACGTATAACATCATTTTATAGATCAATCACTCAAGACCAATCACGCGTTAAATCCCTTTTCTTAATCAGCATATACATCAGCACAGTACTGAATTTAGTTACATGTAGGGGAGAGCGCTTATGAAGGTGTTAGTTTTAATAAAAAACCTTTTAAGCTCACGTCTCCTTAAGAGTGTTAGTTGGTCGAAAATGTATTGACGGAGGCTTTTGTTTGTCCGCGTAGTTCGTGCTAGCGTTTCTTCAAGAAGCTGACCATAATTTGGCTCACTTGTGAATACTCTTTTTAATTTCGTCTACCGTTTATGCCAACTAAATACTACACTGGGAAGAGTTTCAAACCACTTTTTTGTCAATTCCATCTGTTTGCTAAAATCGTCTCTAAGGTCATATGAATCTTCACACTCAGACATATAATTTATTTCTTCTGACGTACGTCTCGTGGTGAATATTCATCGTCATTTTCATCGTAATTATCATATTCAAATTCTACCCTTTTTGAGCCTTTTAGTGGTTTCAGACTTTTGTTTGTTTTCGTTTCTTTACACATTCCATACGTGGATGGCTTTGGATTTTCATAGGGATTTTTTTTTCTCAGTAATAATATCAACTTAGTTTAGGTTTAGTGAGTTGGCTGCTTCGGGAGTTATCTGTGTCGCATAGGTCGGGAGCAAATGGCAGAGTGCCATCACTGTGGTTGCGTAAGGTACACTGCTCAGCACATGCTCGCTGAATGTTCCGCCTGCGATAAGCCACGCCACAAGCTCATAACCGCCATTGGTTCGAATCTCTCGCTCTGAATTCGTCATTCGTAAGATGATTGAGAGCGAGACCGGGTGTAACTCCGTCGCTTCGTACTATGAGAAAGTAATGCTTGCTAAGGAAGCGGCGGTGAGAGAGAACAGACTTCTCCGCTCCCCTCCCTCAGTCAACGAACCACGCGGTGGTGACGGTTCGGTGACGATCTTCGGCCGCCGTAGTGAAGGCCTGCCGCAGGCGATGGACACGGGCATGTTCGTCACCCTGGCAACTCTAACACAGGCCCACGTGGTTAAGGCGCATTAGTGTTCAGTGCGCCTCCCATCATTTCGTCAGGGAGGGTCAATAGTCCCTCTTCAGACCATGAGTTGGGGCCCTGATGAGGGTCAACACCTGCCGTGTTGGGTAGAAGAACTGCAGAGACCGTTCCTGCCCACCCGGCTTAATGGTGCGAGAAGAACACCGAGGGGGTTTAGTCAGTAAAAATCTGGCATTCTCACCTGGGCTGCCCGGCTAGGTATAGAATCCAAGAGGATTCCTCAACGAAAAAAAAAAGTTTAGTGAGTTACATTGTTTTTGGTCTAAGTACTTCATATTTTCTGGTGAAAATCGTATATCTGATAGAATTGTGATTTTCTTCTCTTTAGTTGATTTTATGTGTATATTTAATAGGTGGGAATTCTTACTGGATGGTTTTATTTATATTATTTTCTACACCAAGTAAAAGTGATTTTTTCTAAGTCTTGAGATGAGATTGATCTTCCAGGTTCTACTTTTATCTTATTATTTGGAAATATATTCTTTATTATGGGACGTGGTGCTTTAATTTTTTCAAGGAATTCAGTAATGCCTTATCTATTTTATATTTTTATTTTTGTAATCTGGTAATTTAATTAAAACTTTATTCATTATAATGGAACCGTTTCCGTAGGTTTAAATTGAAACATTTTGTATTATCTTATTATTATTATCTTGAAAATATAGTATGTCAACTAAATACAGAAAACGAGAACGTAAATGAGAAAAAGGTTATTTGTAACTTTCCAATTTACCAGATAAATTCAAAAAAATGTTACTGCTTAAATTTATCAATTGAAAAAAGCCTTAGGAAATCTAACAGCATAGCTATATCTAAAGAACGTAGATTACTACATTAAGATACAATAAATAGAACCAGTGAATTTTCGTGCCAATAACAGTACATACAGTTTTTTAATGTATACTTGATTTTGTTAATGTCCAAATCTCGTTATTACCACATTCTAGGAGTATACAAATAAAATAGGTCTATATTTTGAGAGTTTATTCACAACTAACTTAATCGAACGCAGACGCAGCCGCGCTCTCTATATTTTCTACACACGTATACATATTGTTTACCTATACATTACTTAACTTTGTTCCTACATCAGCCCCTCTTTAAAAAAAAATAACAATAACTTCACTGGCTCTAATACCCGTCAGAAGTATGTGTAGAGCTTGATGGTTGAAACTGTGCGTATTTTGACCACGGGCGGTACTAAACCAATATCAACTGCTTGTTAGCGAAGCCAGAACCTCACCCGTTTCTTACATCGGTTTCTGATTACCCAGAGTAATGCCAATCCAATATGATGGCAAATAGAAATGCGATGGCGTGGTATAAAAAAATATTATGCATTTACATTCATACCTACTATAAGTCTTCTGCTGAATATGAACGAATTTCAGAACCTCACCTTTTTTCGTTGTTCACTTCACAAGAAATGCCCCAATAGGCAAAAATGATAGAATAGTAATGCAAGGAAGTTAAAGAGAAAATGGACTCTATATATAGTAGACAAAGAAACAGATAGACTAGCAGACTGTGTAACCGAGAGTGAGATAGGGATATTTTCAATTAGCGTTGTCATTCTCTTCAGTTTTCTTAAAATACTACAAGTTGCAGAGTTTAGTTAGTGAAATTAAATTTATTGCGTGTTGTTATACAAACGAAAAGGAAACTCAGTTTAATACGAGTTTTACTAACCACTGTCTAAAATTTATTCATTTAACGCACACTTATAATACTTTATTGTAAAAGCGCGTTTTATACTTTAGTTAAAAATTCATGGAGTCATGGATACTTCCTCTCTAGCTTGCGACCATGTCACTAATCTTCTTTTTATCATCATATACAATTTGAGCATTCAAAGAATAATTCTAACATCATCTTTTTATTCTAACATTAGTACAATCTTTCACTCCGACACTTGGGTAGCCAGATAAAGATCTAAAATTCCTTATTATGTTTTCTTGTTCCTGTAATGATGAGGGAGATAACAAGTGCATTCTTCGCCATAGCTCCTGCAACATTTTTACAAACTTTTCTGACTGCTGGTTGCAAAATCCCGTGCAAATCACCACTATCATCTTGAATCTGAAACAGCAATATCTGAAATAGGGGTAGACGTGGAAGATATAATGTATGTAAATTGATTTAATCAATCATGGAATGAATGCAATGATAGTTAAGTATAAGTTTGCAATAATAATATTAACTACATCGTAATGGAGCCCCTGTGCGAGGAGCCTGGCACGCGTCGTTTCTATGAAGACTTGACGGTCCATACCAATGGACTGAGAGGTGGCGGGGCCGCAAACCAACGAAAAAGTACGGGACTATCCTGAGTCCGGATCAAAGAGCTGTTTAAACGAAACAATGTGTTGGCACTGAGAAGTGTCGTTAAATAGATGTTTTAATTAGTAACGATGGGCGATGGGTACCACTAGGCAACAAGTAGCTCGAATAGCGATGGCGACGACTCACTCTGCAACAACAACGCACGTATCTGGCATGCAGGTGCTGCGCGGCAAAACTCGGGCACGCCGGCTACCTACGTCGATCTCGATGTGTACACGTTGAACACGTCGTGCGCTAAAAATATACTTAAAATGCTCCGAAAAGAACGACCAGTGATTGAAATTCTCGATTAAGACGCCGACACGAAGCTCTGGATATGTGACGAATTACACTAGCTACACACGTCGAACACGATACGATGCGCTGGATCACCGCAGCGCAACGACACATTGTACTACTCGCTATATAGGGCGCACACGGAAAAGTGCGATTTTATAAGAAAACAATCGAAAACAGTACTCGCAAATCACAGTAACACTACGTATTACAATGGAATAACTGTATCACTATACTCGCGAAAATCGGAATATTGCTCCGAGCGCTCGGACACAACCGAGCCCGGCCGCGTCAGAATCGGAACTCCACCTAAAGAGTTGCTATAGAAAACCCCTTTTTGATAACGCAGATTTTCATCTGGCCTCCATCAACCGTCATATTTACCACTGGTTTCACCGATCCATGTTTAGATTTAACGACAGACCCTATAATTCTACTAAGTAGAATAATACTTTTTTACTTATTTCTATTTTTTGAAATTTTTCAGTGCATTAGGCTATTCAACATTTAATAATTCAGATAAAATAATAGGACAGTAGTAAATTTTTAGCAAAACATATGTACTATTATCTTTTCTGTTTATTCTATACATAACTTATTGAAAGAAAATATCCTTAAACCTAGCTAAAGGGTATATACATTTTATATAGAAAATAATACAGAAAAAAAGTGGGAGTAGAGAGCGAAGTAGAGAAAAAATTTTCTTTACTAGTATGCAAGGTAAGGAGTTTTATATCGAATACATAGCAACGTTGTTAGACATAGTAGATTCTAAAAGTTAATCGATATTGATATGAAGAATACAGGTACAAATACCATGTCTTGAAAAACTCTTACTCCCGTAGTGGCTCATTCCATAGTAATAAGTTACATAATAAGATTGTTACAATATAACATATGAAAGCCTAAGAAATTGATAAGCTATACCTATACTCTTGTAGTAGTGATAAATTGAAGTAATTACACTTATTATTTTAAAAAATAAATTTCAAGACAAAATCAGAAATAAAACAATTTTATACAATTACATTTTATTTCAAGATACTATATAGGGTTGGCCCTCTGTTGGTACGTTTTTAAAAATGCGATCAAAAGAGTATGCATTGATATATTTTTTTTTTGTTGTTGTGAAGCTAAAAGTATCCCCGTCAAGAATGAAAAACGATTTCTTTCATGTAGCTCCCTCTACAGGCCTTACAGTATGCCATTCGGTAACCCCAATTAGTGATGACATTTTGAATTACCTCGGCGCCAATTTCCCTTAAAACAGTCGTAATGTTGTCTTTTAAAGCTGGAATTGTCTTTGGATTATTCGCATAACATCGGTCTTTAACGGCACCCCACAAGAAGGAAGTCCAGCGGAGTCAAATCGCAGTTACGCGCAGGCCAATTGACATCTCCTGAACGGCTCATTATGCGGTTGTTAAACTTGGTGCGCAGAAGGTCGATCGTAAGTCGGCTTGTATGGCATCTGGCGCCATCTCGTTGAAACCAAAGGTCGTCCATATTCATAGCGTCGATTTTAGGCCATAAAAAGTTGGTCAACATGGCTCTGTAGCGTTCGCCATTGACGGTAACGGCGTTGCCAGCATCATTTTCGAAGAAAAATGGGCTAATTATGCCACCACTCCAAAATCCACACCAAACTGTGACTCTTGGAGGATGCATTGGTTTCTCTACGATTGCGTGTGGCTGTTCCGAACCCCAAATCCGGCAGTTTTGCTTGTTCATGTATCCGCCGAGATGGAAGTGGCCTTCGTCCGAAAAGATGATTTTTCGACCAAAATCGACGTCATTATTGAGCTGGTCTCTGGCCCACACAGCGAACTGATATTGAAACGGATGGTCATTTGCTTTCAACTCCTGAGCCATCTGGATCTTGTAGGCGAATAATCCGAGGTCTTTGTGCAGTATCCTCCTCAGGCTGGTGCGACTAATGCTCATTTGCTGCGATCGGCGTCGAGTTGAGGTCGTCGGATTCTGTCTCACACTTTGGGCCACAGCCTTAATATTCTCGAGTGTGCGCACTGTTCGATCTCTGGGACCACTTCTGTCATCCACTAACATTCCTTTCTCATGAATTTTCTTCACCAATTTGCGTATAGCGCCTTCGGTGGGTGCTTTGTCACGACCCATATTTCTTTTCAAAATTCGCACAGTTTCGGCGACACAGCACTGACTTTGAAAATAAGTTTTTAAATTTCAAAACGCTCTTCAAGAGAAAACATGTTGTTTCGTGCCGCGGACGGTATGGCTAATGAACTGCAAAAATTTCGAGTCTGTAGCTTGTTTGCCGTTGTCATACGACGAAATTCAAAAACGTACCAACAGATGGGCCACCCTTTCCCACCCTTTACAATATCAAACACAAACTTATTTAAACTTATCACAACTAAAATTATAATATTAGACGGCCCCTGGCTGGAACATTGGTAGATGTTACTGGAATACTGCTGACACTTCTTTTATGACCTCTCTTCATAAAGAAGCAAACTTGTAGTATAATTAAATTAGTAGACAGCGAAGCGTAAGTGGCGTGGCAGGCGGAGGAAAACATTCCAGGTATCTGATACTTTGCCCTTTGACGCTGGAATTCCTCCGTTGCCACGTCGCTGTTTTTGTTTCTGTTTTTTTTTTTAACGTGGGGAGATCCTGCATTGGACACTCGCTCCCATGGGGTAGTGTTCAGACTCTTACTGACTTGAACCTCACTGTGATACGTGCGCCGAACCAGTGCAATGGAAGGTTAGGTCCTAACCATTGTACCCCCTTACTACCTATTTCCCTACTGCCTACTAAACCGATGTCCTACTTCGCTTGTCTGTGACATTTGAGTGTGGAAAAGCTCAAAACATTTTTTATACAAAGTCCAGCATCACAATGTCGGCACTTTTAGATTGTTCATCTATATGTTTACGTATTTTACACCAAACCTGTATTTCCGGGTTTTTAAACACGACTACGTCTCGATGTTTAGGTACTTACTTCACCTACATTTATTTGAATGCATTCAGGAAAGTGAATGAATATGTTATTTCGAGCATCAGGGAGGTCTTTATGTCTGCGGGGATGTCTAAGAACTTGAGATAAATGTATACTTTTTATCTTTTCAATTAAGTCTGTTCGAAAATTTATATTTCTATTACATGACCATTGCACCCCCTTACTACCTCTCTCCCAACTGCCTACTAAATCTATTGCCCTACTTCGCCTGTCTGTGACATTTGAGCGTGGTAAAGCTCAAAACATATTTTTATAAAAAATCCTACATCACAATGTCAGCACTTCCACATTGTTCCTATTCGT
>JACEII010000694.1:0-15164 GCA_014332785.1 Antheraea mylitta
ACGAATAGGAACAATGTGGAAGTGCTGACATTGTGATGTAGGATTTTTTATAAAAATATGTTTTGAGCTTTACCACGCTCAAATGTCACAGACAGGCGAAGTAGGGCAATAGATTTAGTAGGCAGTTGGGAGAGAGGTAGTAAGGGGGTGCAATGGTCATGTAATAGAAATATAAATTTTCGAACAGACTTAATTGAAAAGATAAAAAGTATACATTTATCTCAAGTTCTTAGACATCCCCGCAGACATAAAGACCTCCCTGATGCTCGAAATAACATATTCATTCACTTTCCTGAATGCATTCAAATAAATGTAGGTGAAGTAAGTACCTAAACATCGAGACGTAGTCGTGTTTAAAAACCCGGAAATACAGGTTTGGTGTAAAATACGTAAACATATAGATGAACAATCTAAAAGTGCCGACATTGTGATGCTGGACTTTGTATAAAAAATGTTTTGAGCTTTTCCACACTCAAATGTCACAGACAAGCGAAGTAGGACATCGGTTTAGTAGGCAGTAGGGAAATAGGTAGTAAGGGGGTACAATGGTTAGGACCTAACCTTCCATTGCACTGGTTCGGCGCACGTATCACAGTGAGGTTCAAGTCAGTAAGAGTCTGAACACTACCCCATGGGAGCGAGTGTCCAATGCAGGATCTCCCCACGTTAAAAAAAAAAACAGAAACAAAAACAGCGACGTGGCAACGGAGGAATTCCAGCGTCAAAGGGCAAAGTATCAGATACCTGGAATGTTTTCCTCCGCCTGCCACGCCACTTACGCTTCGCTGTCTACTAATTTAATTATACTACAAGTTTGCTTCTTTATGAAGAGAGGTCATAAAAGAAGTGTCAGCAGTATTCCAGTAACATCTACCAATGTTCCAGCCAGGGGCCGTCTAATATTATAATTTTAGTTGTGATAAGTTTAAATAAGTTTGTGTTTGATATTGTAAAGGGTGGGAAAGGGTGGCCCATCTGTTGGTACGTTTTTGAATTTCGTCGTATGACAACGGCAAACAAGCTACAGACTCGAAATTTTTGCAGTTCATTAGCCATACCGTCCGCGGCACGAAACAACATGTTTTCTCTTGAAGAGCGTTTTGAAATTTAAAAACTTATTTTCAAAGTCAGTGCTGTGTCGCCGAAACTGTGCGAATTTTGAAAAGAAATATGGGTCGTGACAAAGCACCCACCGAAGGCGCTATACGCAAATTGGTGAAGAAAATTCATGAGAAAGGAATGTTAGTGGATGACAGAAGTGGTCCCAGAGATCGAACAGTGCGCACACTCGAGAATATTAAGGCTGTGGCCCAAAGTGTGAGACAGAATCCGACGACCTCAACTCGACGCCGATCGCAGCAAATGAGCATTAGTCGCACCAGCCTGAGGAGGATACTGCACAAAGACCTCGGATTATTCGCCTACAAGATCCAGATGGCTCAGGAGTTGAAAGCAAATGACCATCCGTTTCAATATCAGTTCGCTGTGTGGGCCAGAGACCAGCTCAATAATGACGTCGATTTTGGTCGAAAAATCATCTTTTCGGACGAAGGCCACTTCCATCTCGGCGGATACATGAACAAGCAAAACTGCCGGATTTGGGGTTCGGAACAGCCACACGCAATCGTAGAGAAACCAATGCATCCTCCAAGAGTCACAGTTTGGTGTGGATTTTGGAGTGGTGGCATAATTAGCCCATTTTTCTTCGAAAATGATGCTGGCAACGCCGTTACCGTCAATGGCGAACGCTACAGAGCCATGTTGACCAACTTTTTATGGCCTAAAATCGACGCTATGAATATGGACGACCTTTGGTTTCAACGAGATGGCGCCAGATGCCATACAAGCCGACTTACGATCGACCTTCTGCGCACCAAGTTTAACAACCGCATAATGAGCCGTTCAGGAGATGTCAATTGGCCTGCGCGTAACTGCGATTTGACTCCGCTGGACTTCCTTCTTGTGGGGTGCCGTTAAAGACCGATGTTATGCGAATAATCCAAAGACAATTCCAGCTTTAAAAGACAACATTACGACTGTTTTAAGGGAAATTGGCGCCGAGGTAATTCAAAATGTCATCACTAATTGGGGTTACCGAATGGCATACTGTAAGGCCTGTAGAGGGAGCTACATGAAAGAAATCGTTTTTCATTCTTGACGGGGATACTTTTAGCTTCACAACAACAAAAAAAAAATATATCAATGCATACTCTTTTGATCGCATTTTTAAAAACGTACCAACAGAGGGCCAACCCTATATAGTATCTTGAAATAAAATGTAATTGTATAAAATTGTTTTATTTCTGATTTTGTCTTGAAATTTATTTTTTAAAATAATAAGTGTAATTACTTCAATTTATCACTACTACAAGAGTATAGGTATAGCTTATCAATTTCTTAGGCTTTCATATGTTATATTGTAACAATCTTATTATGTAACTTATTACTATGGAATGAGCCACTACGGGAGTAAGAGTTTTTCAAGACATGGTATTTGTACCTGTATTCTTCATATCAATATCGATTAACTTTTAGAATCTACTATGTCTAACAACGTTGCTATGTATTCGATATAAAACTCCTTACCTTGCATACTAGTAAAGAAAATTTTTTCTCTACTTCGCTCTCTACTCCCACTTTTTTTCTGTATTATTTTCTATATAAAATGTATATACCCTTTAGCTAGGTTTAAGGATATTTTCTTTCAATAAGTTATGTATAGAATAAACAGAAAAGATAATAGTACATATGTTTTGCTAAAAATTTACTACTGTCCTATTATTTTATCTGAATTATTAAATGTTGAATAGCCTAATGCACTGAAAAATTTCAAAAAATAGAAATAAGTAAAAAAGTATTATTCTACTTAGTAGAATTATAGGGTCTGTCGTTAAATCTAAACATGGATCGGTGAAACCAGTGGTAAATATGACGGTTGATGGAGGCCAGATGAAAATCTGCGTTATCAAAAAGGGGTTTTCTATAGCAACTCTTTAGGTGGAGTTCCGATTCTGACGCGGCCGGGCTCGGTTGTGTCCGAGCG
Organism: Antheraea mylitta; assembly: GCA_014332785.1. NCBI lineage: Eukaryota > Metazoa > Arthropoda > Insecta > Lepidoptera > Saturniidae > Antheraea > Antheraea mylitta. The sequence goes on from JACEII010000694.1 coordinate 3,044, forward strand.
CTCGGAGCAATATTCCGATTTTCGCGAGTATAGTGATACAGTTATTCCATTGTAATACGTAGTGTTACTGTGATTTGCGAGTACTGTTTTCGATTGTTTTCTTATAAAATCGCACTTTTCCGTGTGCGCCCTATATAGCGAGTAGTACAATGTGTCGTTGCGCTGCGGTGATCCAGCGCATCGTATCGTGTTCGACGTGTGTAGCTAGTGTAATTCGTCACATATCCAGAGCTTCGTGTCGGCGTCTTAATCGAGAATTTCAATCACTGGTCGTTCTTTTCGGAGCATTTTAAGTATATTTTTAGCGCACGACGTGTTCAACGTGTACACATCGAGATCGACGTAGGTAGCCGGCGTGCCCGAGTTTTGCCGCGCAGCACCTGCATGCCAGATACGTGCGTTGTTGTTGCAGAGTGAGTCGTCGCCATCGCTATTCGAGCTACTTGTTGCCTAGTGGTACCCATCGCCCATCGTTACTAATTAAAACATCTATTTAACGACACTTCTCAGTGCCAACACATTGTTTCGTTTAAACAGCTCTTTGATCCGGACTCAGGATAGTCCCGTACTTTTTCGTTGGTTTGCGGCCCCGCCACCTCTCAGTCCATTGGTATGGACCGTCAAGTCTTCATAGAAACGACGCGTGCCAGGCTCCTCGCACAGGGGCTCCATTACGATGTAGTTAATATTATTATTGCAAACTTATACTTAACTATCATTGCATTCATTCCATGATTGATTAAATCAATTTACATACATTATATCTTCCACGTCTACCCCTATTTCAGATATTGCTGTTTCAGATTCAAGATGATAGTGGTGATTTGCACGGGATTTTGCAACCAGCAGTCAGAAAAGTTTGTAAAAATGTTGCAGGAGCTATGGCGAAGAATGCACTTGTTATCTCCCTCATCATTACAGGAACAAGAAAACATAATAAGGAATTTTAGATCTTTATCTGGCTACCCAAGTGTCGGAGTGAAAGATTGTACTAATGTTAGAATAAAAAGATGATGTTAGAATTATTCTTTGAATGCTCAAATTGTATATGATGATAAAAAGAAGATTAGTGACATGGTCGCAAGCTAGAGAGGAAGTATCCATGACTCCATGAATTTTTAACTAAAGTATAAAACGCGCTTTTACAATAAAGTATTATAAGTGTGCGTTAAATGAATAAATTTTAGACAGTGGTTAGTAAAACTCGTATTAAACTGAGTTTCCTTTTCGTTTGTATAACAACACGCAATAAATTTAATTTCACTAACTAAACTCTGCAACTTGTAGTATTTTAAGAAAACTGAAGAGAATGACAACGCTAATTGAAAATATCCCTATCTCACTCTCGGTTACACAGTCTGCTAGTCTATCTGTTTCTTTGTCTACTATATATAGAGTCCATTTTCTCTTTAACTTCCTTGCATTACTATTCTATCATTTTTGCCTATTGGGGCATTTCTTGTGAAGTGAACAACGAAAAAAGGTGAGGTTCTGAAATTCGTTCATATTCAGCAGAAGACTTATAGTAGGTATGAATGTAAATGCATAATATTTTTTTATACCACGCCATCGCATTTCTATTTGCCATCATATTGGATTGGCATTACTCTGGGTAATCAGAAACCGATGTAAGAAACGGGTGAGGTTCTGGCTTCGCTAACAAGCAGTTGATATTGGTTTAGTACCGCCCGTGGTCAAAATACGCACAGTTTCAACCATCAAGCTCTACACATACTTCTGACGGGTATTAGAGCCAGTGAAGTTATTGTTATTTTTTTTTAAAGAGGGGCTGATGTAGGAACAAAGTTAAGTAATGTATAGGTAAACAATATGTATACGTGTGTAGAAAATATAGAGAGCGCGGCTGCGTCTGCGTTCGATTAAGTTAGTTGTGAATAAACTCTCAAAATATAGACCTATTTTATTTGTATACTCCTAGAATGTGGTAATAACGAGATTTGGACATTAACAAAATCAAGTATACATTAAAAAACTGTATGTACTGTTATTGGCACGAAAATTCACTGGTTCTATTTATTGTATCTTAATGTAGTAATCTACGTTCTTTAGATATAGCTATGCTGTTAGATTTCCTAAGGCTTTTTTCAATTGATAAATTTAAGCAGTAACATTTTTTTGAATTTATCTGGTAAATTGGAAAGTTACAAATAACCTTTTTCTCATTTACGTTCTCGTTTTCTGTATTTAGTTGACATACTATATTTTCAAGATAATAATAATAAGATAATACAAAATGTTTCAATTTAAACCTACGGAAACGGTTCCATTATAATGAATAAAGTTTTAATTAAATTACCAGATTACAAAAATAAAAATATAAAATAGATAAGGCATTACTGAATTCCTTGAAAAAATTAAAGCACCACGTCCCATAATAAAGAATATATTTCCAAATAATAAGATAAAAGTAGAACCTGGAAGATCAATCTCATCTCAAGACTTAGAAAAAATCACTTTTACTTGGTGTAGAAAATAATATAAATAAAACCATCCAGTAAGAATTCCCACCTATTAAATATACACATAAAATCAACTAAAGAGAAGAAAATCACAATTCTATCAGATATACGATTTTCACCAGAAAATATGAAGTACTTAGACCAAAAACAATGTAACTCACTAAACTTTTTTTTTTCGTTGAGGAATCCTCTTGGATTCTATACCTAGCCGGGCAGCCCAGGTGAGAATGCCAGATTTTTACTGACTAAACCCCCTCGGTGTTCTTCTCGCACCATTAAGCCGGGTGGGCAGGAACGGTCTCTGCAGTTCTTCTACCCAACACGGCAGGTGTTGACCCTCATCAGGGCCCCAACTCATGGTCTGAAGAGGGACTATTGACCCTCCCTGACGAAATGATGGGAGGCGCACTGAACACTAATGCGCCTTAACCACGTGGGCCTGTGTTAGAGTTGCCAGGGTGACGAACATGCCCGTGTCCATCGCCTGCGGCAGGCCTTCACTACGGCGGCCGAAGATCGTCACCGAACCGTCACCACCGCGTGGTTCGTTGACTGAGGGAGGGGAGCGGAGAAGTCTGTTCTCTCTCACCGCCGCTTCCTTAGCAAGCATTACTTTCTCATAGTACGAAGCGACGGAGTTACACCCGGTCTCGCTCTCAATCATCTTACGAATGACGAATTCAGAGCGAGAGATTCGAACCAATGGCGGTTATGAGCTTGTGGCGTGGCTTATCGCAGGCGGAACATTCAGCGAGCATGTGCTGAGCAGTGTACCTTACGCAACCACAGTGATGGCACTCTGCCATTTGCTCCCGACCTATGCGACACAGATAACTCCCGAAGCAGCCAACTCACTAAACCTAAACTAAGTTGATATTATTACTGAGAAAAAAAAATCCCTATGAAAATCCAAAGCCATCCACGTATGGAATGTGTAAAGAAACGAAAACAAACAAAAGTCTGAAACCACTAAAAGGCTCAAAAAGGGTAGAATTTGAATATGATAATTACGATGAAAATGACGATGAATATTCACCACGAGACGTACGTCAGAAGAAATAAATTATATGTCTGAGTGTGAAGATTCATATGACCTTAGAGACGATTTTAGCAAACAGATGGAATTGACAAAAAAGTGGTTTGAAACTCTTCCCAGTGTAGTATTTAGTTGGCATAAACGGTAGACGAAATTAAAAAGAGTATTCACAAGTGAGCCAAATTATGGTCAGCTTCTTGAAGAAACGCTAGCACGAACTACGCGGACAAACAAAAGCCTCCGTCAATACATTTTCGACCAACTAACACTCTTAAGGAGACGTGAGCTTAAAAGGTTTTTTATTAAAACTAACACCTTCATAAGCGCTCTCCCCTACATGTAACTAAATTCAGTACTGTGCTGATGTATATGCTGATTAAGAAAAGGGATTTAACGCGTGATTGGTCTTGAGTGATTGATCTATAAAATGATGTTATACGTTAATAACTGCCGCCCTCCCAAAGTTTTGTCATCCGTGACAAATTTATAAAACACAGGCCTCAATTCTGTTATACAAAACTTTTCAGTTTAAATTGCTTGTGGTAATTTTAGGCCTATACACCAATCCACTGTTTATGTAATAAATACTTTCTAAAGAGATTAATCACTTGATACTGAGGTTTATTAAATTTATAAGGTCAGGAGACAACATGCAAAAATTTAAGGCGTTCGAAAGAAGCCCCCATAATCATGGGCTACATAATAATATAATTGCAGCAATCAACTACACCAATATTTATTACTTGACCAAGAAGGCAACCCTTTGAAAGTATATAGGAACAGAACGGGATATTATTCAAGTAATGTTCAGATAATTATCGGATATAACATGGAAATATTTGATATTGTAACATAGTGGCCAGGTACACATGATGTCAAAATATTTAGGGACAGTCAGGTCTTTGTTCGTTTCATGAGTGGACAATTAAGAAGTGTTTTAATTGAAGCTAGTTGTCATCCATCACTGCCTATTATGCAGACACTGATTAATGCTAAAGACAAGTATAACAGAAAGACTACAAGAAAAATATTTTTTGCTATCTGAACAAACAAAATTTCTATGTTTACAGTTTGGATCCAAGTTTTGAATTCAAGTAATATTGTTATGGCTGGTGTTTTCCTGAATAATATAAATATAGAAAAGATAAAATATATAGAAACATGTACGAAGACGATGAGCAATTGAAAATTAATAGTGAGAATGAAAAAATACAAGTATATAGCACATCTTCTTCATTAGAAAGTATAACTAAGGCAATATATATTATATTTAAGTTATTATATATATATTATATTAAATTTAAGGCAATCAGTATATTTGCACAATGTAGTTAATAAAGTGAATAAATAAGATATAATAAATGTTTTGTTAAAGATCTTGTTTTTTATAAAAGTAAAATTTCCAATCCTTTTCTTTTTCTATATGGTTCAACTTCAAGAGTTGTCTTTTGTGATTTTTTTAAATCTCTTTTTAAATAGTGCTATTTGCTTTTTGTATTTGATTGTTACTATTCTTTTTTAGGTGGTAGAGCCACGCTGAAGTTTAAAGTTTACTTAAACGCTAAGAACGATCGTCGGAGCTCCACGCTATGTGAGGAACGCAACGATTGCGCGCGATCTGCACAAAGAGAGCCTAGACAATTTTATAAGCAGCCTCGCCACGAACTTATTTCGGAGAGCGGATTCATCGGTGCATGTCCACCTCCAGGACATCGCACCGCTGCACACTAAGCCGCCCGACGCAAACACTATCAATATTGTTGATACTCAAGACTCCCAGACGACAAGAAGAAGGAAAACACTCAAACTACACGCACGAACAGTAATTCACTCACCACAAGTTAGGTAGACGTGCCCCGATGACGCGTACAGTCCTCCGCTAAAATGTGAAAAATGGCAAGATAAATGGGTATAATGCATCAAAAACATCCCAAATAACCAGAATGACAATTGTGGACCACGCGATAAACAAACGAGAAAAATCAACAATGCTTGAACGAAACAAAGCCATCTCAGCAGACATAGAATATAAATTAGCTACGAGTTACCATTAATTGAAAAAAATGGCTTCGGACTTAGTAGAACAGAAATTTTAGAAACGGTTAGAGAATATGTTAGTATACGTGATCTAATTACACCTTTAAAATAATTGTACCAATGGCAAAGACTGGTTTACGCCTTTTAAAAAAACCTCATGGACAATCTGTAAAACAACCACAAGCTGTAGACTACGCTCGTATAAGGGATATTTGGTCCATATATCAACTATTCCTATCTTGATTTTCTGGAAAAGCCAAGCGATTTCAATTTGACTTATAGGCCGTCGTGCATTTCTATGAATATAGCTTCTCAAAAACCCTTAAACTATAAAACAAAAGATATAAACAGAAGTATTTGAACCGTTCTTTAAGAAAAGTGTTTTGCACGCTGTTGCACCAATTTTAAATTGGCCTCCGTACTTGAATTATATTTTACAACTTGATATTGCAGTGACGAAGCCATTTAAATAATAAACTTGCAGCGCCTGAACGTCGGGAGTGTTATGCCGAAAAAATCGTTCAAGGCAAGGACGGCCTTAAGCGCAAACTACGAACTCAACAAAAACACACGTTACGTATGGTAATTCTTGGGGACCAGCGCTTTGTGAGGAATACGACGATCGCTCGCGATCTGCGAGCGGTAGCCTAGATGATTTGCGCATATAGTATCAGACCCCCGATGACAACACCACTGATAACCGAGACATACAGATCACTAGAAAACCATGAAATCACCGACGCAAACGCTCATTCGGTCACCAGAGCGAGATTAAGCAAAGCATGCCCCCAAAGGCTACGGAAACGGAAACGGAAACGGAAACCTAGGCCTCCGCCTTTTGACACGCCCTCAGGGAAGGGCGGCAACCATTTCAACTCTCTCACCTATCTCATATATTTGACTTACATCACATCCCGCCTGACATTCGCGGCACCGGCTTGGTACGCATACTTATTAAGACATTGTGAGATCGCCGTAGAATGCACGAGCGGTTAAGTCTTAGGATAAAGACTCCACCATCGCACGAAACCTGCAGTGGGAAGGCCATTCGGTTATCAAAGCGAGATTAAGCGAGGCATGCCCCCAAAGGCTATACGGAAGCCCTTGCCTCCGCCTATTGACACGCCCTCAGAGAAGGACGGCGACCATTTCAACTCTCTCACTTACCTTATATATTCGACTTACATTACATCCCGCTTAACATACGCGGCACCGGTTTGGTACGCATACTTATCTAAGACATAGTGAGATCGCCGTAGAATGCACGAGCGGTTAAGTCTTAGGACGAAAACTCCACCATCGCACGAGACCTGCAGTGGGAAGGCCATTCGGTCACCAGAGCAAGGTTAAGAGAGGCAAGCCCCCAAAGGCTACAACCGAAGCCTAGGCCTCCGCCTATTGACACACCCTCTTAATTAGAGGGATCACTCCGCTCCACGCCAGATCGCTTGATAGACAGACTAGGACATCATGGCGCTAGCTGGCCTCCTTCGCAGAGGAGGATGACTAGCGGTGAAACAAGAGAGACTTGAAATAAGAAAGCCAACACCAAGTCGAGGATTAGTCATCATTACAGCTTACTTCTAAAACAGTCGAAATTACCCCTCAACTCCAGCCCATAGCGTTCCTCGCTATTGGAGATATCATCGGACCTACGATCACTAGAAGATAAAAATCAACATCAATCAAAACAGAATTAACACTATCAGAAGTTAAGGCAGCCTTCACAACTATGTTCAACAAATTGATTCGATTGATTGATTGAATTGTTCGAAAATATCAGGGTTGCTCTTGACACAAAAACTACAGGAGCAAAAATAGACCGCGTTCGGAAGGTGGGGATTACAGTTTAAACCCAAAGACCAGGTTGTATCTAACGAAGGCATTCACTGTTCGCCCTGGAACAATATCCTCCCCACACCAGGCGGGATGGCCGAGAGGACTACAGTAGGCAACGGCACCGGCTCGTAATATACGACCTATTGTAAAGTTTTTGTAAAAAAAAATACAGTCCAAGAAGTCAATTGTTCTTTTCTTGCAAGAAACTGGACGTCGGCGCAAATAAAGTGAAAACGTGAATAATTCTAAATTCTTTTATATTATCTGTATATAGTATTTACAAATATTAAATTTTACCAAAACAGTGGTGAAAAAAGTGTCCTTTATCGAGAACATTTCACTTGATTTAAGATTGATTTTTTGTGTGCTAAAGTTTACCTACTCTAGGATTGCTGCCATTATATGCAAGTTTTATTCATTGACTTGCTCACGACTAAAGAAATTAAAAATTCATGTAAAAGAATTCTGTATTCAAATACTAATGTGTTTTGACACCGATTACTAAAACCGCCGCTCTGTCAGGACATAGTGTCGAACTTTCTTTTTTTTTTCGAAATGACTACGCTATTTACCCACCGAGGTCTAAACAGCTTCACCGGACTACTAAGGCGAGCGCTTAAGGCACTCAGCCGATAACGTTTAGAAGAACGATCCGGTTATGTACGTACGGCTCGTACGCAACCGTCCGAATCAATCAAGCCGCGCTAGTAAAAAACAAAAATATTACTTCATATAAAGCTAAAAAACATTTCAGAATTTTTCATCCGATCGAATTTGAATAGAGTAAAACAATAACATTCTAAACTTCTTATCAAAGCATCGGTAATTATAACACTAAAGATACGAACAACCAGTTGGATATCGCAGAAATGCTTGCGAATACGGCTGCCGTCGAAGACAAAGTCAACAAATTTGTGATATCATATATTGTATTGAATCGAATTAAAGATAAAATAAAAAAATGGATAATGAAGGAGGTAAAACGCAACGTATCTCAGAATGTACGCTCACAAACGACTGCGTCATGTGCAACGCCGACGAAATCACAAGACATAATCGCCTAACAAGTTCATTGACGGAACAGAATTACACAATGAGGGAAGCCGCAGAGATCACGAACATTCCAATTTCCAGTCTTCAGAAGAGAACTGTCTTTTACTATGCCTACAAAAGATGATCTCGACACTTTAAATTTGGGATTACTCTGTAGTAATAGTCTTCGTGCAATAAAATCAAAATCACTTGATTCAATTTAGGCCCTGAGAAGGCGCTTATGAACGTCAAAGTTACCACCGATTTGGAAATCAACCCAGTCATCGAGAAAAATCAACAAGAAACTCGATCTGGTTTATCTTTTCATTATACATATTTTTACGAACAATTACATTCGTTCTTGAAGGATGCAAAGAGATAGGCTTCATTTCCAGGCGTCATAACAGTTCAAGTATTGTTCCACCATTAGCCTTTAGACATTAAGACCGGCTTGACATGATGCTTGAACGGACTATCCTCTCACAATAAGACTGGCGAAGGCAATAGTACATACCACAAATACTGAAATCTATACTAATGTTACAAAGAGGTAAAGTTAATGAGTTTGTGAAATTGTAGAGTGTAATATCAGAAACTACTGGTCCGATTTGAAAAATTATTTCAGTGGTATATAGCTCATTCATCGAGGAAGGTTATAGGATATATATCATCACACGGAACATCAGTGAAGAATGTTTTAAAATCGTTTTTTTTTAGCGCTTCCGCTGCATGTTACTTAGCCCAAAACAACAATTTCACGCGAACGAAGTCGCAGGCAGAGGCTAGTTGTCAATATAATTGTTAAGTATTTTTAGCCCAGTAACGCGGTTAAATTGCTTGCTAATGAGTTAGACGTTTGCGCCACCCCGCCACGTCCTTACCGTGTCAGGGTCGCACTGGAATGTGAACACAACTTGAATGGTCACGAACCATTCTATTCGTTACAATTTCATTCAAATTAATGAAAATATCAATGACATAAATTACTGTTTAGATACGACAAGATTACTTCAAATTGGTAACAAAATACTTCACCTTTTTAATATCTTTACGAATAACTTTCAAACTATTTATATCCGGTTGAATGAAATTGAAACAGCTATTGCCTTTGCCAAAATAAAATTGTTACACCAATCAATTGTAGACACGGTGGAATTATTGACATCGTTAAAAAACAACGAGAAAACCGATAATTTAGTATATCCTGCGAACATAGGTAACCTTATGGAAAATAGAACATTGTATAGGAATGAAAGCATACTTTAAACAAAATCAGATAAAATTTATAATAAATAACTGTTATTATTTCAATTCATAATTTAAATTTATCCCATCCTGAGTATAACTTCAAACCTGGGAACCAACCAAGGGAGGAGTTATAACAGGAATATCATCCTATCGCCCTATATTCCTAACATTGTAGCAACAAAGATTGTTATGCTGACGAGATGTCGCCGCTCGCCCACACCACGGACATCGGTTGATATATGATGGGAATGCATAGTTTACGATTAAGCTTTAGGGTTTAAGAAAGCCAGTCTGTATTTAGTCGAATTTCAAATAAGTCGAATTAAAAAATCAATTCGCAATTAAATTTTGTATTTTTTAAAAACGCTACGGCTGTTTCCCCATGTTTGACTAGTTAGTGCATCAACTTTAATGTTTGTTGTTATACATAACATTTATTTTTGACAATTTGTCTTTGTTGGTGGCAGGCTACATTGACGGATGGGGGTATTATTTTGTATGTGAGTAAATTGGTGTTATATCATGTTCCAGGGCAGGTTGTAGGCTGACTTTTCGAGTCCTTTGAGGCGAGAATATTATCTCGGTGCTGCAGAATGGTCACGACATTGAGGACGATTTGGATTTTAGCCATGACAGCCACGTAGACTAAGATTTCGTAGCTGACTTAGAAACATATGAGAACTATACTTCCCAATTAGAAGTCAATGTAGATTCTATTACACAAACTTTAGAACATAATCATTAAAGCCCAATTCCAAGTACTGAAACGGCATCAAACATTAAAATTCCTCAGCCTTCATCAGCTCTAAGCAATCAATCAATACAAACTACGAAAAAGCTCACCAAATTGAATTTACGCTGAAAAAATAGCTTACAGTTGTATACCGAGCAACTCAGGTTCCAGGGTAACAAGAACTTGGGTATTGAACTCCTAGTGCTAGAAACTTCTATTCAGTTTTTCTTTTACCTCTTTCCACAAGAACTTATCCAGACGATTTCAAAAGAGACCAATCTTTATCAAGTTCAGAATGATCCTAACAGCACTTTTCTTGTGACAGAAATAGATATCAGGCAGTGGTTGGCCTCTTATAAATAAATTTAATAGCTGCACTCCAAATAATGAGTTGTGTTTCTGGTTTGTACCTCATTGCTCGAGTACGGAGTATGCATACGCTATAAGCGACCTTCCTGGCTGACAACAATATCGCAGATGATATATTTAAATTCAAGAAAAATGGAACGCTTTTTAAAATGTGACGCACCGCACCGATCTGTTTTTTCAATATAGTTCGCTTGTTACCGCCGGCAATAAAGCATTGTGCTTGACGCTAGAAGTTTTTTCTATTAAGTGGCTATCTTCCGAATATATCTTCGTCACCCGCTCATAGCAATATATACATAGAAGACACCGCTCATCTTGCCTGAGACGCTGCTCCGTGCGAGGTGCTGAATTACAGGTCAGTCCACACTTACTATTTGGGGTTCTTGTTGTTTTTATTTATTTATAAGCAAGGCCATTAACCGCTCACCCGCTCTACCTTATTTAAACCGCATATCCTGGTGGGGCCTATTTATACGGTCCTATCAGCCCGTTCAGGCAGTTCATAGGGTATGGTATATCTAATTCTCTAATTAAATTACCTAGTCCCGTGGTCGTCAAACTGCGGCCCGCGGGCCGCATGCGGCCCTCGGTTGTTTTTCGTGCGGCCCGCGACAAAGTAAATTATTTCAAAACAACTTTACCCAGATGCCCTAGACAGAAATCAAAAACCGACTTAAGGGGCTACCTCGGTCCCACTACCGCCGCCAATTGAAAAATAAACATGTTTCAATAAATAAAGAGAAAATTCTAACGGTGCTAGTGGGACCGAGGTAGCTTCTTAACGCTACTCGCGCGTGATCGTGTCGTGACTTGTTCCCGCGCTCACTGCTCCGCGCCCGTGACGAGCCGCGACGCGAGTCATTTCATTTGTTTTTACGCACAAGAATAAACGTTTCTTGCTTCATAGATTGCGCGTGCGGTATTGTATGTATTATGGCGGGAGTATCATCTAAATGTGCTACTTAAAGGAAGATAACTGATGAAAATAGAAGTTTTCAAGAAAAATGGGAGGAAGAATTTTGTTTTATAAGTGGATATAAAGAGGGTACTGCTATTTGTTTAATATGCCGGGAAACTGTCGTCGGAATTAAGCGATACAATTTATTTCGCCACCACACAAGTAAGCATAGTTCATTTACCGAAGCCTACCCGTTAGAATCGATGCAAAGAAAGAATAAATTAAGTCATTTGAAATCGTCAATTCATCATCAACAAAATATAATGACGACAGCAGTCGGGCAAAATGAGGCTATTACAAAAGCATCGTACCAAGTATGTAACATCCTAGCAACGCATGAAGCCCTTTACTGATGCCGAATTGATGAAAGAGTGTATGATAACTGTTTC
>JACEII010000695.1:0-15160 GCA_014332785.1 Antheraea mylitta
TGTCTGTCCCTATGATCACGCATCACTCTGAAACTACTGCACCAATCTTGACGAAACTTGACATAGTGATAACTAATACTACGAGATTACATCAAATATACTTTTTGTCCCATAAAACGCAAAGGGTTCTCCAGGATAAAGGATTAAAGTCTAGAATATAAACCCGTATTACTCTGAAAATACTGAACCAATTTTAACGAAACTTAACACAGTAATAACTGATATTACAAGGCTACATCCAGGATACTTTTTGTCCCATAAAACGCAAGGGGTTCTACAGGATAACGAAAAACAAAAATTTATAGTTAACGTAACTAGACTTTTTTGCGACACCTTAGTACAAGAGCCGGCAACGTTGAAAGAACAAGAATTTTAGAGTACCTGGTTCTTTAATATATCAATATATATTTTTTTGTATTATAGGAGGCAAACAAACAGGTGGGTCACGTGATGTTAAGTGACCACCACCCTTTATAGACACTAGCAACACCGGGGTGTCATAAATGCGTTGCCAACCTGTATATTGGAGGAGGGTAAGGGAAGGCTAAGGAGAAAAGGAGAAGAGAGGTGAGCCTCCGGCGCTCTTACTGACCAAACGAAACACTACGATGTAAGCACTGTTATTTCACGTCGGTTTTCTGTAAGAGGTTGGTATAAGCCCGAAAGGACACTTGGTAGCCGGTTAACGTTGTATTTTTAATGCGCATTTTAATTTAATTAATTTTGATTTATGAATAGGTTTAGGAACATTTTTTTTCAGTAACTTTTAAACACAATTAAAAGCATGAATTTATCACAGTCAGACACATTTTTCTATAAACAATCATATATATACCCGCTGATATATTTAATAAATAAAAATGATAAATTTCAAACCAATTATTTTTTTAGCAAAGAACAAATTTCATTTTATTAAACATTATTGATATTAAGATTTCACCATATACAATGAAACAACGATAAACGTAAATGTATGATTTGGGATTGACGCCATCTTAAATATATGCGTCGATTATCAGGCTATACGAAACCGAAATACCTTGGGCCGGCGAGGTGAAATATCTCGGCGTCACTTTAGATAAACACTTAAATTTCGATTCACACACATATAGAGTGCGAAACAAAGCCGTCATGGTCTTGGGTCGTCTCTATCGTTTGCTTTGTCATAAGAGTAAAATATCTCCCAGATATAAACTCACTTTATATAAAACTTGCATCCGTCCGATTATGACGTACAGTTGTTCGGTCTTTGCACATGCGCAAAATCGTATTCAAAAGTTGCAGGTTCTCCAGAACCGAGCCCTACGTAAAATCACCGGTGCCCCATGATACGTCCGGAATAAGGATCTCCACGGGGACCTGGAGATGCCTTCTGTCTGGGCGTATATAAAATCACTCACACGTAGTTATTTCGAATAAGCCGCGAATCATCCCAGCCCTTTAGTGGTATCCGCCGCGAACTATGAACCCGTACCCAACGCTGCGCAGTATAGAAGACGATCACGACACATTTTACCGACCCTCCTGATTCAATCACGTCAGCGAAAGATCAGTACCAGCCTATCTCTTCAAACAAAGCGTGTTCACGTCCACGCCCGCATAACCACAGATCACGCCGCCGTGGTCTGGGGATAAATTTCGCTCCCGCACACCAGAATAGGCCCCGCTCGGCAACGGCTGAAACCTAAGTCCGTTCCCTCGGCGGGGAGCCCTTGAGTACTCTGCTCACGCGATACAGTGCCACAAAACTTTACATCAATGCTACAACATCACACACGTCACCTATACACACGTGCACGCCTACACGCTTACACGCTGTTTTTCTTTTTCAGAAAAATAGACGACAAGGAGTTCTACCCTTATTTTTCTCCATCCTATCCTATCTTATATAGTTAAGAGAATTTTCTCCGATACAATATACATACAGGAGTTGTTAAGGCACACATGCCCGGTACACATGCATGTTTCAATAACTTATATACGTATCTCTAGATAGATTAGCTTAGGTTAGCTAAGATAGGTCGCGATTTTTGCACAAAACAGGCAACATCCTAAGCCGAGGTGTGCTGTGCACACTTGAGTTGGTCGCCCAAACATCCCAAGTCGGTTGAGTGCTTTCAGCGCTCGCCTCAATAGTTCGATGAAGCTGTAAAGACCTTTCCAGGTCAACAGCGTATACATTTCGAAAAAAAAAATGCGCTGATAACATACGCTGCCACAATTATCGCTATCTTTATCGTGCAGCCAGTAGTACTGCACTAAACTATACCTATAGCTATATTCTATACACATATTATTTTTATAGCAATAAATCGGTCTAAATATTGACTTAATAACTGAATTTGTGTGAAAGATGAAATTTGTACATATTTGTATCTAAATATAATAATAATAAAATTACTGCTATTCTAGCATGGGTTAAGATTACTTTTATTTTTATTTCCAAAAAATAGCATCAAGCACATTATTGTCAATACCATAAATGTCTTTCAATAATAATTCCATTTTAATAACGTTTCAAAGTTAGTGAAAAAATACATCCTAAATTTTAAAAATCAATATTTTTGTCTGTAAATCTCTGTCAACTAATTGGGAAGCTTCCTTAGAGCTTTGTGCATAAATAGGGTCATTTTGTTTGTTAAAATGTTTCTAATTTGTAAAAATTTTCTCATCCGTAAACAAATTTTTTCCTTGACCTCCCTTTGCGAACCGTTTCAGTAGTTGTTTCGATTTTACTACCCTATGCATTTTTTAATTATCAGTTAAGAAATGACCAGTACGTCTCTTATAGGCTGCAAGTCCTAAGTCATCTATTAAAATACTCGACATTGTTCTAGGTGCTATCTTCATCTCCCGAGATAAAATCTTTTGCTTTCGGACAGAATTTCTTCGAATTCTTTCCCGTACTGCTTTGACCACCTTTTTCGTACGAACGCTACGTGGACGGCCAGATCTTTTTCTGTCACAAACAGAGGAGGTCTCATTGTACCTATTAATTGCCCGGTACACAAACATTTTACTAATACCAAGCGTATGGAGAGTTTTAAATATTGCATTTGACTACATACCTACTCTGTGTAATGCAATCACAGCGATGCGGTTCTCTTTATCACCCCACTCCATTTTAATATCGCAAAATATTGTACTATGTATTGGGGCCAAAATGAGAAAAATCAATGAATAATCATATAAAATGACAGATTCCAAATTCAAATGTAATATTTTGCTTATTTTTAAATGTAACAGTATTTATGGCCAGACTAGGTATACATATAAGTATACCAAACTAGAATTAACTGACGATTTTTTTCTGAAATAGATAAAGATTTATCTATTACTTATAAATAAATCTCATAAAGATTAATTTTAGTATAGATCTAAACTGTACTTTCATGTAAACATACTATCTGTCTATCTACCTGTAATCCAATCTAATCTATCTAACTACAATTGATTAATTTATATTAATTCTAACCGATTTCGTATTTAGTGTAATAATAAATTAATCAGCCACGTCAGTACTAATTATGCCAATATGTCTTCCTTATTTTTCTTTAGCATGCCTAATAACAATTAGTCTTATAGAATATAAAAAGTCTACAGCTTTGCGCCAATTTTAAACTATTACGGTGTTATTACAAAAAAGTTAAACACGTTTTGAACGCTTGCTTTAAAAAGATCTCGGCGAATGTTCGCCGTCTTGCTCTTTTGTCTCGCTTTGGTTAGGTTAGGTTACACTTGCGAAAAAAGGATAACGCGATCTTGCTTCGGGCGAGCGCGGTGCATTTCGTACGAAACCTTTTTTAAATCACGTATTTAACTTTTTTGTAATAACCCCGTTAAAGTGTAATTAATGTATTTAATGTAATTAATGTAATTTTGAAACGCTAGAGTCTCCGGAGGACCACAGAATACAATTAATTCAGCAGATCATTCAAAATCACCTATTTGAGTAGTAGGACTAATCTTATGATATGTAGAATAATGTTTAATTTATCTTTATGTATTTATATAGCGAAAATTAATTCCTTTGAGGTTCAATCAAGTGGAAACTACTGAATGTAAAGGAATAAGAATATAATAATTCAATAAGACATTTTTGTTACATGGTTGTGAGTATAACTTTTTTGAGTTCAACAGTATGTTCTAATGCTTGAGAATGTTTCTTTGAAGAATTTTTTTTTATCGAACTGACTACGCTATTGACCTAGCAAGGTCTTAACAGCTTCACCGGACAACTCTTTGAACAAACAGACGAGAATCAGTTAATACATACACACCTATACACAGAAAAGTAAAATGAAAGTGTCTGTTAATTGTCTGGACAAATCATCGAAATTGTTGAAAAATTTATTTGTACTGCCAAATATGGTTCCTGTCACATTAATATCTATATCATAACATTCGCTTCACAGATGTTAATCAGTAATGTTCAGTAATTACAATTTTATATATATTAATGTAAGTAAACTGGTTTTAGAAATAGTTAGGTGGTTAGCGACAATTTAAACACACTGCATGGCGAGCACATTACACTGAATCTATACCCGCCGTAATGATACATTTAGGTTTGTTGGGTTTCGGAAGTAGCCAAGAAAGTTGTAAAGACCTGTAGCTGATTCACAGTGACTTTCAGGTTGTCGCGTCTCGAAAAGTGCCAGTATGATTTTCCGGCGGACGTGGTTTTTAAATGCCACTATATTTGTTATAGCATTTACGTAAAAATAAAAAAAAATAAATGGCAGTAAGGAAGGATTAAACACAGCCTATAATTAAATCCGATATGAGAATGAAATATCAAGCACCAATGAGTCTATCATAAATAAGTTAATAGAGGTCAAGTCAACACTTAAAAATTTTTGAGTACACTTCGATTTATTTAGTTTTATCTCTTAGACACTTGGACCTTATCTGAAGACAAGTATATCACAATATTTTAATTTGATATAATTATACAGTTTTAAGAGTCTACGATTTCTATAAACACTACAGGTTCCGCGATGTTCATTTTCTTACCGTGGAAAAGTGGGCCAGCGGTGTGGTGTGCATACGCAGAAGAGAACAAGAAAACGGATAACATTATTTATAAAGAAAAATATTATAATATATATGATATTATTTATTTAGAAAGAAATTTAGAAATCATATTTATGCTTTCATTTTTTTAAGTTTCTTTTTTTGTATGTAAAATATAGTGATAAGATAAACGAAGCAGACGGAGTTGCAGATGTGCGTTAGTTTTACATAAAACTATCGTTCACAATCGGTTCAATTTTAACATTTTATAGTTTAACGTGCGTAAGAACATGAAATTCAACCAAGAGCGCTTATTGTGCGTCATAACGTAAAATAAAATATTTTCATTTCAGGCGAGCTTTCAAGCAAGCAGTTGTCGATGTGAGCCATCAACGTGCTATATGCGAGAATATCATAACATACCGAGCAGTTATTCAGTATGTTTAGCAAATAATACTTAAACTTCAAAAGATAACGCATTAACGTGATGCGTGTACATACTTAATAATTCCTGAAATTGAATTAATTACTTTTTCGTTAAAAAATATATTTAATTTAAGAAATTCATATTCCATCAGAAGTTTTCGTTAATCCGCCTGCGATCATCTTGGAAACTGGTTAAAACACTGCAATAAACTGTATGCATAACTATGTGATTAATGGCGGTATCGATTAAGTGAACTCTATCACTATATGCATGGCGCTATTGGTTTAGATAACTCTATCACTATATGCATGGCGCTATTGGTTTAGATAACTTTATCACTATATATATAGCGGTCTTGATTTAGTTAACTTTATCACTATATGCATGGTGGTATTGATCTAGTCGGGTACATTTAAACCCCGAAACCCCTAAAATCTCTTTGATTTGTTTAGAAGGTTATCAACTGTTTTCAATGGTAGGTACGCAACCTTTTATAATTTCGCGGTTATCAAGACCTTAGGTATCTAGTGCTCCAACTAACCAAGCATATAACAATTGACCGGTAGTTACCCTAAAGTCGATAATCTATTAATGAAATCTCTTTCGTTGCTTTCCACAGTAGCATTTGATCATTTAAGTCATACCATAGTTTATAAAAGATGTATCTGGGAGTCGAATCCAGACATATTTCGAAAAAATAAAACAATTGATTATTTCTTTCGTTAGATATTTATATGGATAAAAAGTAAAATGTTACCTAGATATGTATTGTATAAAATATATCTTTATACCTCAATAAGTTGTGTCCAAATAGCGTATAACTTAAAAAAAAATCATTTATAGTATTTTGACGATCAACTAGCTATTATTATATAACTAATTTGACAATAATTTATGATATTGGTAAATTACAGGGGGTTTTGAAATATATCTAAATTATAACTTCATTCCAAAGGCCCGATCTCATTTTGGTACACAAAATAGTTACAATTTTAAGATTAATCTCCACAAGCGCGCTATCACTTTAATCACTGTGGAAGTCATAATTTATACATACTTTCTACTTTACGATGATTATGACATTTACGAGGGTGTAAAAAGTAATTAAGCGTTCATCGCTCTATGCACAGATAGTGTTAATTGTGTAGTTTGTTCTGCGAACGTCGGCAAGCACTCACACAGTCGGCATGGAGTCGCTGGGCGGGCGGGCGCGAAGTAACGCGCGTGCGTGGCGCGGGCGACGTGCGCCGGCGCGCCCCCCCGCCCGTGAATATCATCGGCGGGCGCGCATTTCTGTCGGCCGATCCTCCACCTCGGCCGCAGCCCTGCCCGGTGTCGGCCGTACCCTCACCTCGCCCGGAACACGTTACAGTACCGCGACTTGCTTCGACGTACTCGCGTATTTATAAACGAAATTCCACGCGCACTATTCGAGCCGGATACAACTTTTTACACGACTTTCGGCACTTACGTCGTCCGGAGCACTGAAGAGGCGGGTTTCGGGCTCCTGGATTGTCTGGCGGACTCCGCGTGAGTCACGCCGCGCCACCCGCACCTTTCGGACGAAACTTTAGGCGGAATCCGCTCAAAAATATAGTGCTTTAAATAATTACTTTACACGCTTTCGAACGCTACGAATAAATGATAGAAGATAAAGTGTATTTATAGACGGCCTGAATGTTTATTTCTTTACGAATTCCGACAAAAGGAACGTATCAATTCGAGAAAATGTCTGAAATGTTTGAAATATTTACCACCTACGCTTTTTATGAAACGATCAAAATAGTACTACAGTTGAAATGATGTTATGTCAACTGTTATTCTAAACTTTTTCTATACATGTTTTTCTATGCCAGCGTAGCTCGAACACCGACACGCTTGTATCAAGATTCCGCCTAACTAATGCTTTAACACTCCGCGAATTTTAAACTATTTATTAGACAATACACAGGGTCAAAGCTTAATAATTGTGACAATAGCTATATTCTTCATATTGCTACAATGACGCTAAATGTTTTACAAAATTCGTGGACAATTACGTTCATTGGTAATAAAATCTAGCTAAATAGAAGCATTGATTCAAACAGTGTTCAAGTTTACGTTAGACCTCCTGATAGTGAGCTCAAACGATCGATGTTTCGCCGTATTTTTGCGTAAAGTAAACATTAAACACAGTTATTACTACATTATCAGCAATTAATGACAGATACAAGGGAATGGCCGAACGAAGTGAGAAAATATAAGCAAATACATTTTATTCCCAGAAACTTTATTTAGATAATATATTTCTTTTATTTTTCTTTATATAAACTCACTATTTTTTGTTGATGAGCGTAAATAGGGTATATGAAAATTTCAAAACCTGAAAAAAATACATAATTCAGTTATTATTTAAGATTATAAACATAAATAATATAAATTCGATATGAATCATATTTCAATCCGACAGCAATTAATTAATCGGTTCTCTATAGAGCTTTATTTCTTCGAATGGTCACCAAACAATATAAAATACGCATTATGTCGATATGAATACTGTGATTATTTAATTATCACACATGTCAATAAAGTTGAATTAGTGCCTCAGTTTTTTTTTTCAAGACTACTAGATAGCCTGGAGGAAACAGAATATTGATCGACGGTACGAGAATCACTCCTTGCCGACAAGAACGTAACTTGAAGTTCGTTTCACACTGTATAATTTTCAAAAAAAAATTATTAAGCACTTTTTACATATTTATCATGAGACGATGCTGGAAATTAGCCACTAAGCACTAGTTGTCCTTTTGGGGAGTGTATAGCTAGACAAAAAAAATGCCATCCGTGGTTTTCTTTAATTTCTATTATATAATGTTTATTCGTATAATGGTAAGCGCTCCAGTGTTAAATTGCCACAAAAAATTTGAATTACAAAGCTAGGGCAATATAGTAGTAGCCTTTAGCAAGCTCTATTAATGTTCTTCTCTTGTACAAGGATCCACAATTTTCGGCTCATTTAAGCAACTAAATGACGAATCTTGGCAAACATTTTTTCAAGTGCATAATAAAAGATTGGAAAATTTTAGTTACCGAAATATATGTATCCAAAGACATTGGAATCACGTATGCTGTTTTGGGCGCTAGAGGTCGGGAACAGTTTTGCATTATTCCGAGGAGAAGTCGACGGAATCGAGGAGACAGGATCAACCAGTCGCTGAAGTATATCGACTGGTTTATACTTTCACTCTGTCCATGTCGTAGATAGATAAAAAAAAACATGATTCATTATAAGAATAACTTTCAATACTTACTCAATATTTTTACACTATTTGACTTCGCAATGAGAATTTGTGTATTTATATTTTATTAGCTTTTGACCGCAACTTCGTCCGCGTGGAATAGTGACTTTGGGCTAACGCTTACTTTAACACATAACTTCTTTTACGTAGAAAATGGACATATTTTTAAATAACATGTACGTTAAACCCCATTTGGAAACATTCTTCATCGATGTTCCGCTCCTATTGGACTTAGTGTGATACAGCATATAGCCTTCCTCGATAAATGAGCTATCTAAAACTGAAATAATTTCCCAAATCGAACCAGCAGTTTCTAAGAAACGCGTACAAGCAAACAAACATTTCTGCTTTGTAATATTAGTATAGATTATAGTAAATGAGTATAGACTGGAATTGTTTGCTCTGTAGTCCGGTGAAGCTGTTAAGGCCTTGCTAGGCCAATATCGTAGTCAGTTCGAGTTAAAAAAAAGGATTGTTTGCTCGTTTTAATCCCTGTAGACTACCTGACCCCCATGAATTCGCCTGTGTTATTTTTAAAATATTTTTTTATGCACAAGAAAAAAAACCGGAGCTTCACACCGCTTGCCCCACTTCTCCACGACAAGAAACCACACATGACTGATTGTAGTGTTTATAAAAGTCGTAGTTTCTGAAAACTTTAATAACTCTATATTAAATTAAGCTATTGTGGTATGTTTTATATAATGATTACAAAAAAAAAAATATCTAAATGTATTCGGCACTCGATGCTGGATACAAGCACAATCACAGACTTCAATAATCCTATTATAATTTAAAATATTTTGTTGTTGTATGTATGTATTGTATGATGACAATTTTTTTCTGTTTTATTACAATATCACTTGCTTTTTTTTTCGAACTGACTACTCTATTGACCTAGCAAGGTCTTAACAGCTTCACCGAACTACTAAGGAGAGTGCTTAAGGCACTCAGCCGATTTTATTTGGGCAACTAACTCAAGGGTGCACGGCACACCTCGGCTTGGCTGTTGCCCGTTGCATGCAAAATCGCGACCTATCTTAGCTAACCTAGCTAACTATTCATATATGTTTGAGTTGTTGAAACGTATATGAGTACCAAGCATATCCGCCTCAACAATTCCTCCATATATTTATTATCGGAAAAATTTAGAGTTTTTCAGTTCGATAAGAGAAAAAAAAATTAACAAAAATAACCCTTCCACCAAGATGTGTAGCGTGTAGGCGTGCACGTGTGTGGAGGTGATCGTGTAGGTACATTTTATTAATTTGTATTTATTCGTACTCGTTCGTAATTGAACAACAATTTTACGCTATTATAGGTACAAACGTATTTATACCTATATATGTATTGTGCACTGTGGCTTAGGACTTACATTCATTAAAATACTAGCTTTTGTTTGCAGTTTCGGTCTCATTAATGTAGGTTAGACTTTTGCTTGAGAACAGTATATATTTTTGGGTATACCCATAGTACCCTATTCCATTAACTTTACCGCTGACAACGTGTATGCAAAATCTCATTATAATTATTAGAGTACTTGCAGATACACAACTATATTATTAATCTGTGACAGCTTATTGTAGAGCACTAACAGCCAGTCAGTCGGTCATTGTCACGCTCGGTTCGTAGGCGCACGCGTGAAATAAACCATTTGGCGTGCATGACGATTACGATTATATTCCCAGCATTAACCATAGTAAGACCACAAGCAATAAAGTAAGGGCTATATACATCCTACACATAACACCGCACCTTACATACTTAAGGCATGAATGCGTATAAAACAGTTACACAAACACACATTCGCGTATATAATATTTAGTAAATATATATAGAATTTGTTCTACTTGTCCTATTCGACATATAATCTGTAGTTACCTGAAATTTAAGCTGCGATCCGAAATAGCAATAAATGAAGAGTTGTGCCAACATACATATAAGATACATGACCATTGATATAAATTCCACAGATAATATACTTAGCTAAAACAATGGTTTAAGTTACAGAATATTAGTTAAGGAATCGAATTAAGTTAAGACTGAACGTAGATATATATATAGGGTGTTGCGTAGTTAAGCTCTCGAGTCGCCTTTGACCGTTAACAGACTTCAAAAAGTAGTTTTTAATTCGGTATTTTTTTAAGCTTTGTTAACTTAGAAGAGTGTCATTTGTAAACCGATTTCGAAGGTTATTTTTTAATTGAAAAGCTTATTGTTCATATATTAGTATCGTATTATATATTCTAGTATTGGACCTTGGATTTCGGAGTCACGTCATGAAACAGCTCATAATCGACTTGAAATTATAGTGATTGAGATATTGCTATATCTAATGTTCAAGAAAAATTGTAAAGTTCTCTTTTAGTTCGTCGCGTTCCTTTGTTTAAATAGGGTACAGATAGGACGACTGACAATATAGTCGTATTTCTATCCAATGATCACCAGTGTTTTTGGGATGCACTGTACTTATTATCAGCCGTACTTTATCACGCTAAAATTAAAAAAAAAATCCTATACATATATTTTACAACTATCTGCCCTCCCCGACTCCGCACGAGTATTTAATGAAGAAAATGAAACCACATCTTAATTCTATACTACCACCATGTAATTAAAGAAAATGCCAACAGAAGAACTGAACTTCAATTCTGTCAATATTTTCAAAGATCACCGTGCTGTCTTTTGTTCTCTCACTTTTTATATGGAGACTTTTGAACCCACATTTTTAACATGTCAGAACTATTTTTTAAAAGATTTTCTTTCATACAACCATTTCTCCTGACAATTACAAGTACAAAAAAAAAATTAGTCAAGTAGATCCAGCCATTCGGAAGTGATGCGCTTACATATATTTGGCAATAGATTTTTATTTATACAGATTTACGAGTATACTAAATCTATTTTCATATGTAATATATAATTCCGTCATCTAATAATTTTGTTATTACGATGCATGTTTTACTGTAAGCTATTTACAGATCGCATATGTAAGTGGTTACGCATAAATGGACCTCAAGGGAGAATAATTGATTTTGAGTAAATTGCATTAAAGTTTCGATTCGAAACGACTTTCGCCTAGAGCACGCGGGTGGGCGCGGATTCGGCCATCGATTCCCTGGTTGATTATCTCCAGACCGCCGTCAGAGAGAGCTCGGCTCCTTCTGAACCGACTCCAGGTCACGATTTCTGATCTGAATTTAATACCGCCTGAGCAGTTTGGATTTCGTGCCAAACACTCGTGTACAGATCAAGTGCTCCGCCTCACGGAGTACATTTTCTCTAAATTTAACGCCGATCCGAAATGTAAACCGGAACGCACAATTGCAGTCTTCTTCGATGTCGCCGAGGCTTTCGATAAGGTCTGGCACGGAGGACTCACCCATAAATTATGTTAATGTCGAGTACCCGATAGGTTAATTCATATTATCCGCGATTATCTCACTGATAGGACATTCCGCTTCAGAGTGGATGGTGAACTATCGCCACCCCACCCGATACGCTCAGGTGTGCCACAGGGCTCCATACTTGCGCCCACGCTCTTCAAACTGTTCATCAGTGACCTACCTCGGACTCGGGGGGTCGAGGTAGGTTGCTACGCTGACAATACCGTTATTTACACTTCGGGCTGGCGGTCGGACTTTCTTAGGAAGCGCACCGAAAAAGCCGTTTATACTCTCGGTGAATGGTTTCATCGATGGCGCATAGAAGTTAATCCCGATAACAGTGCCGCAATACTCTTCGATCCCACGAAACGCGTTAATAAATTTGAGCCCATCAGACTATACGGAATCGATATCCCTTGGGTCGAAGAGGTCAAATATCTCGGTGTTACATTAGATAGACATTTAAAGTTCAGTTCACATATAGACAGAGTGCGAAACAAATCCGCTATCGTCTTAAGTTGCCACCATCCGTTGCTTTGTCATAAAAGTAAGATGTCCCTCAGACACAAGCTCACTTTGTATAAGACGTGTATCCGTCCCGTGATGACATATAGCTGCCCCGTTTTTGCGCATATGTCCAAAGATAACTTTCATAAGCTGCAGGTTCTCCAAAATCGTGTTTTACGTAAAGTGACCGGTGCCCCGGGGTACATCCGGAGAGGCGATCTCCATAGAGACCCAGAGATCCCTTCTGTCTGGGCATATGTAAAATCACTTACGATTAGTTATTTTGAAAAAGCCGTGAATCACCCCAGTGCGTTAGTGGTATTCGCCGCACAATACGAACCCGTACCAAACGCTTCGCGTCATAGAAGACGGTCGCGACATATTTTTATCGACCCTCCTGATGAAATAACGACAGTGAACAATCAATACCAGCCTGTTTCTCCAAACAGAGCGTGCTCACGCCCACTCCCACGTAACCACAGATCACGCCGCCGTGGTCTGGGGGTAGATTTCGCTCCCGCACACCAGATTAGGGCTCCCTCGGTAGCGACTCAAGTCTAGGTTCGATCCCTCGGCAGGGAGCTCTTGAGTGCGTTACTTGCGCGATACAGTGACACAAAATTTATATCACTGCTACAACACTACACGATCACCCCCACACACGTGCACGCCTACACGCTTACACATGGAAGTGGAAGGGTTTTATTTTTTTCCTTGTCGAACTGAAAAAACTCTAATTTTCCGATAAAAAATGTATTGAGGGGTTGTTGAGGCGTGTATGCTTGGTACACATATGCGTCTCAACAACTTAAACATATATGAATAGTTAGCTAGGTTAGCTAAGATAGGTCGCGAGTTGCACGTAACAGGCAACAGCTAAGCCGAGGTGTGCCGTGCACGCCTGAGCAACTAGCTAACTCCAGGTACTTCTCCCCAATACGGGGGGGCCGGGTGCTGCCTGTCGTCGCCTATACATGGGGGTCGTGCAGTCCATGGCCGCCTACGGGGCACCATTATGGGTGGACGCCCTCAACGCCACCAATATCAGTGCGTTGCGTGCCACGCAGCGTACTGCGGCGTCGAGGGTGATACGGGGTTACCGGACGGTGTCCTCTGCGGCGGCCATGGTGCTGGCCGGCTCTCTTCCCTGGGAGCTGGAAGCGGAAGTGCTTGCCGCCGTATACAATTAAACAGATGGGAGAGCCTCTAGCTCCCGGGGAACTAGAGCAGAGAAGGAAGTACGAAAGAGGGTTGAGAATGGAGAGGTGGGGGCGGGACCTGGCGGACGCGCAGTACGGGCGATATACTGTCGACGCCGTCCGACCTGTCCTGCCCGAATGGTGCAATCGACGATGGGGCTCCCTGACGTTTCGTCTGGTGCAGGTGCTGACCGGGCACGGGTGCTTCGGTTGGTACCTGTACCGGATAGCACGCAGGGAGCCGACCGCCGTATGCCATGAGTGCGGCGTTGAACCGGACACCGCGCAGCACACACTTTCCGAATGTGCTGCGTGGGAGGAGCGACGCCGCATTCTGGCTGCGGCGGTGGGTGATGATCTCTCGCTGCCGAGCGTCGTTAAAGCCATGCTCGGCAGCGAGAATGTGTGGAATGTTGTTGCCTCCTTCTGTGAGGAGGTCGTCTCGCAGAAGGAAGCGGCGGAGAGGGTCCGCGAGGAGGATCCGCTGTGCGGTCCTCTCCGCCAAAGGAAAACTGGTAGGAGGAGGTGCCAGTTCACGCGCCTTCTCTCGCCACCATAGCTGGACCTAGGGGAAGGGGGCCGGGGGCCCCATCTTCCCATTGCACAGGTCGGTGTGTACCCGGCTGTCTCCTTACAAGACGAAGGCCCGGCGGCGGCACTTCTGCCGCCCCAACCATAGCGGAAGACGTACACCGTGGGGTTTTAGTCCGTGCGAGTCAGACAACGGACAACAGTATCCATAAGGGATTTCCCCACGTAAAAAAAAAAGTTGTCCAGGTAAAGTCGGCTGAGTGCCTTAAGCGCTCGCCTTAGTAGTTCGGTGAAGCTGTTAAGACCTTGATAGGTCAATAGCGTAGTCAGTTTCGAAAAAAAAAACGCGGGTGGGACGGAGGGTTTTATGCCATTGAGCAACTTCGTCAGTACTAGAGATAACCTTAACAAAAATAAAACTAAACTAAAAAGTTAAATACTGATGTAGAAACTTACCTAACATCACACAAGCTTGTGTAAGGTGTAATTTTCCAAAATTGCCTAGGCTAACTAAAAAATCATTAAAAAAAACTACGGCACCTGAAAATATTCTGATTAGACCAAAACAAAACTGAAAGACCACAGAATCAAAACTCATGAAAGAATACAGCCCCATTTTGCGTAGCCACTCACGTATTTATTATAGAAGTAAAAATAAATATATTATATAAGTCAAGTTAATTACAATGAACAGAGTTTAAAATATTGAATTTCTCGAACCGTATATCGCGCACTTCCCAGTTCACTGTTACAATAATGTAACTGTTTTTAATGATAACAAATCTTACCCCGATTATTTTGTATACAGTCATGCAT
>JACEII010000696.1:0-15150 GCA_014332785.1 Antheraea mylitta
GGGCAGACAAGACTGCAATAGTGAGTGTTTTCTTCCATTAATTCCATAAAAAAATAGTGTCATGGAAAACTCGACCTTCCTTTCATAGTATATTATTATTAATAAACGTATTATATTATTAATTAACAAATAACATAAATTAATTACTCTAAATGAAACGAAGAAATAACTAACAAATTGGAGGAATGGTAGGAAATTTCGTAATTAATATATTTTTTCGAGTTGTGAAAATAAACATTTAGTATTGTACATCATTCAATTAATCTAATCCACTATAAACTTCATCAAATAACACAATACAGAACGATACAGCTGACGCATATGCTGTGTGTAAACTATAATTGCGTAGGCGCGAGTTGGAGTGAACATATTGGTTACCTTAGAACCAATGGTCGCGCAGAAAGGGCCGTGACGGAAAAATCTTACTCTTTTTTTCGCATAGCCCTTGTCCGTATCGTAATAGAAGCGTATATTATTGTGCGTGCATCACTCAAAAACCACTGGATAGGTTCTTTTTTTGTCTTACTTCTAAAACATTATTTTAAAAAATATCACGATAGCTCCATTTAATATAAAGTTTTAATAATCTACAATGTTTACGACCACTATGCGTTCAACGATGTGTTTTACGGTCGCGGAGAAGTGGGACAAGCGGTGTGATGCTTATTTTCCTCTATCTACATTATATATACTGATAAAATAATAACTCAGATAAAGTCAAGGGTATCAGCTAGTACATGATACTGTACACTTTGTACTATAGTCTAACTTCTTTGCATATTTCAAGTGTTGCATTGTTGATAATATTATTACGATGTATATTTTCTTAGATCTTTAAATGTCAATGTTATGGTTTTTAAAGGCATAGGAACCCTAATTGTTATTCAAGATAGCTATAATCTTTATATTTATCTTATCAACATGAGCCTACCTTATTAATACTTCAACAACGATATCATTATCTGCAAGAATCGAAATGTAATGAAAATGATACTAGGATTTACGTCGATAAGATTAAATACTTTAAATAGGTAAGAAAAAATAAAATTGTCTTCAAAAAAATTACTATCTCAAAAAATTGAGAAATATACACGTATATTAGAAAGTCTCGATCAGAATCAGGTGCTAACTACGTAGTCTTAGATTGTCGTATATATTATATTCAATTTGGTGTAATTAACTGTCATATATTTCAAACGCAAGGTCCAATGCCATTGAATTTAAAATGAGACACCTTTAAAAATTTTCCCCTGTTAATAAATAAAAAAAAAAAAACAAATCAGTTCACAAATCATGAAGGTCTGGCATAAAACAACATCAATATAAAATACACCGAAGTTAAGAATATCCTCTGTTTGAAGTCTGGTGATAGAAGAACGCGTTTCAACACTTGAAAATTGATTTTTCTGGTAATATTCATAAACAATATCTATCTATATATTCATAAAAAATATCTTACAGGTTTTCGGTTTAACAAAGTGTTCTTTTACTTATCATTTACAAATTGATTTCTTTGGTACTATTTATAAACAATAATATCTCACAGGTTTGTGGTGTAACAAAGCGTTCATATACTTATCATTTGCAAATTGATTTCTCTGGTAATATACATATACAATAAAATCTTACAGGTTTGCGACGTAACAAAGCGTTCCTATACTTAGCATGCAAATCGATTTATCTGGTAATACTTATAAACAATAATATACCACAGGTTTGTGGTGTAAGAAAGCGTTCAGATACTTATCATTTGCAAATTGATTTCTCTGGTAATATTCATAAACAATAATATCTTACAGGTTTGCGACGTAACAAAGCGTTCCTATACTTATCATGCAAATTGATTTATCTGGTAATATTTATAAACAATAATATCTTACAGATTTGCGGTGTAACAAAGCGTTCCTATACTTATCATCAGTTATACAAATACTCTCTAAATTTAGCAGCGAAGTTACGATCCCATTTTAAAATCCGAGATGATGATGTTGTTTGTATAATGGTTCCTAACAGTCCGGACTACGCTTTGGCAGTTTTGGGAATTTTGCAAGCTGGTGCTACAGTAACCACAATAAATCCCATTTACACATTCCGTAAGTTATTATTATCTAATTATTACCATGCACACATTTCACATGAAGATTTGAGAAAACAAGTCACAAAATGAAAAGATCCAGCGAGTAAAAGTTTAAGAAGCAGGCCACAAGATCGTTAAATTGATAATATGTATAAAGTAGTGAACAGAATCTGGATAGAGTTAGCGCAAAACAGAGACTAATGGAAATGTTTGGAAGAAGCCTATACCCGAGCAGAGGCCACAATTTAATTTAAATTTCAAAACTTTATATTGTTTACCCCTTTAAGTCAAGGAATAAATAAGGTTTGTTGAAATTATTATTATTATACAATCACTACATCCTAATAACTAGCTAATTAGAACTAATTGAATGCCCAGACTAAACAAATGTATGTCTCATATCTGTGTAAGTTACCTAATATAAAAAGTTCATTTTCGTGTAACAACTTTCAAACTGAAATAAAGACAAGCTAAAAAAAAATCCCCAAAGTATAGAAGGCATGTATTATTGTGAATAAAAAATTAAACAATTGTTAATATATGCTATTTGTATGCAATTTATTTTGAAAAGACAATTTAAAAGCACATATAATAACCCTTTCTGCTTAAATAATGAAACCGACTGTAAATAAATACCTTTGAATTGGCACTTCTCATCTCTGTAATATACTTTCCTTTTATCGGAACAATGTATTCAAGACAAAAAATGTGTATATATTATAGAACATAACTTCTCATAAATTACCAAGTTAAAGAAATCGATACATCAGGATTTTAATGTTTATCTTCATGTCAAACTGTATTACTTTGCGCCTTTATACAATTTTTAATAATAGTTCAACCATATTAATCTCATATAAATTCGACCATAATTCATTATATTTTCAAATTTTAACATAGAAAATAAATTTACTAACTATCTAGGTAATACTAGAGCTCGTAAGTATCTACCAAAATATAAAACAAAGCAAAGCACTGCGAAGCTTATTAATAAGATGTGCTTAACTGTTTGTTAGCCATCTATTGATATATTACTTCTTGTTACAGATGAGGTACATAGACAACTTTTATTATCAAATCCCAAATTAATAATTGGTGTACCAGATACAATAAATGTAATCAAAGAAGCACTAAAACTAGCCAATATGACTATACCAATAATTTCGTGTAGAAATGTTAATGAAGAACTTCCAGCGGGCACTTTTTCATTTGAAGAATTCGCTCAAGACTCCAACATTGACCATACTGTATTAAAGGAAGTTAATACAAAAGTGGACGATATAGCCTTCCTGCCATATTCTAGTGGTACTACAGGTCTTCCTAAAGGAGTGGAATTGACTCATCGAAACATTGTGGCCAACTGTGTTCAGCAAGATGTCGATTATTTCAAGTTTTACGAAGATACTACTGGTAAATTAGTTTAGACACCTTGTGTATATTGTTTCAGAATTTAACTATCATCTCATCTGATATTAAATAACGATGTGTCTAAGATGGTGAACACCTTAAAACTATAGGGTAACTGGTTCTCAAATGCAGCTAGAGGAACACAATTAAAAGTTCTTGATGACCGACTTTAATATAAAAAAAGGTTTTATCTAAACACATAAATAGCATTGAAGTGTGTGTGTGTGTAATATCAAAATATGAGCTTTTTAATAAATATATGTAGTAGTTTATACTGTACCTATATCAAAATACCAATACCAATATTTCTGTTTGTTCTGGATAATCTCTGAAATGGTTAGGCCGATTTTGAAGGAATTTTTAGTAGCAGATAGCTAATATTATAGGCGGTAACTTACGCTACTTTTATTTTGGAAAAAACAATTAGGTTTATACAAATGCAATAAATGAAAAAGACGGTATCAGCTTTCAATGGAATAAAATATTTTGTTAAGGTCAGATATAACATCAAATACATACACCTTTAAATTTGTTTTAAGTACATTGTATAATCAATATTGTCTTTAAAATTTTAATATTCGGAAAGGCTACTAACAAATTATTTTCACTAATGAGGAATATTCATATTTATCACAATATTTTACACCCTGAGTTAACGCTTATGCGATAAAAATAAACTTTAGAAAACGTGTGGAATTCACACACGTTATAAGTGTGAAACCTTGAAAAAATTATAAAATATTCATATACACGATATTCATTTCATCGCATCATTTCGCAATCTACAGTTTAAAGATGTATATGTTTTTCTCCTTTTAATGTCGCCTTATAAATTTATCTATTTTTTCGTTTCCTTGAGCGTCAAATTACAACGCAACTTAAGTAGTTCTCACTAAAAAAAAGCAAATAATTGAATTAATTGCGTCTTCAATTGTACACACACTGCAAAAAACATTAAAGCAGTTTCCGAATCTTAGAGAATCCTAAAGATATTTTCAGTCGTGAGTACTTTTTTTAAGTTTTGCGGATACCAAATTATGGTATAATTAAAAGAGTTTTAACTATGAAGATGGTCGATTATAGTAAGGATGAAGACCGGAGAAGGTACTTAATGATTGTCTGAAAAAATATATATGTATACGTAAAAGGTATAAATACTGAGATTATAGATGATATAGGGATATGAAAGAGAAAAGCATGTTGTAGCAATAGTGCTTGTGTAAAATAAGAATATAATTATGATTGTATTAATATTGTTAACATACAATTGACTAGACACACCGACACCTGTGTCTATTATACTACCGTGACTGACGATGCGATTAGTAGGTTCATCCATCAGGTCGTGGACGTTCTGGCACGAGATATTGTGGATTACAACCTACAAATGGCCATAAAGAATGAAAATGTAACCACTATAAAAACAAAAATGCCATTAAACCAAAAATAGTTAGTAATAATTGATAATTAAACAGTTAATATGTAATAAATTACTTAAAAAAAAAACAAATATGCTAACGGATACGTTTTTTTACGTATACAAGATACTACATGTAAGCAAAAAAAGGTGCGGACCAAGAGTCTGCAGAGTAGAATAATAATAAAAAAAAACATACAATTGATTTGATCAGCGCACTAATCAAATTATAAATATATAACTGTTTTAAAATTTTACAGGTTCCAATCAAAGCTCGATTCTGGGTGTTCTACCATTTTATCATATATATGGGTTATCAATTATAATGCTTCACAAATTATCTGTAGGCTTAAGAGTAGTGACGTTAGGTAAATTCCAACCTACAACTTTTCTCTCAGCTCTTGAGGAATATAGAATAAATTTGCTTTGCGCTGCGCCTCCTATTGGTAAGTTGTACTTCATTTTGCAGTTAAGAAATATTTCAAGAACAATAATTGTAGTCCAAGTAATTTAAGGCAAGATTAATCATATTGAAAGTCAAGATGTTACTTAATATATAATACTCTAAATGTTATCAAGAGAATAAAGGTGTGGTAAGCTAAATGTATGCAAAGAAATAAAAGGAATAGAAGTTGTTGTGGTTGAGTGGTTTGACCGGTGGAATATTAATTTAATGCCTGCAGGTTTGCACCCCGGCATGTACTCACAATTTTTTCAGAATTCGCCTATATTTACTAATTTAAATTATTACCACTATCGGCTGACGTGAAGGAAAGTATCATGGGGAAACCTGAACTTGAGAAATGTTTTAGTAGTACCATCGTATATGAGAAAGCACAGAACTGCGGAATTCTCAGAGTTTGAAGTCACCAATACGACGTGGGCTAGCATGATGATTATACCCATGCCTTCCTTTAGAAAGAAGTCTATATCCTTGCAGTGGTCCTTTTAGAGTCTCATCATAAACAAAGCAATTAAACCAGTTTACGAAGAATTCAGATTTACATTCACCAAGTTATGATTAAAGAAACCCGAGTACTAATGTCAAGTAGTATAGGGGATACTGAAGTATAGTATCGTATATAATATGAGAAATTATCGTTCAAACCCAAACGTATGATGGTAGCTATTTTCCTTTAATAGTGATAGATGATTTGTGTATTTTATATGTATGTTTATTAATGTCTTTGATTTTAATTATTGTTTTTATGTTTTGGAGTAGACCCATTAAAGTATGTGGAAAATATTCTACCCTTAAGTGAGTTATATAACCGCTAATTTGATTTACACTGTCTTCTCGTCGACTTTCTCCTATATTTTCATTTAATTTAAACTGATTCAATGATTTTTTTTTAAATATAATATAAAATGCGTTTTCTTAAAATACAATTTCGTTCGCAGTTCTGTTCCTGTCAACCTATCCACACTTAAAAAGACAACATTTAGAATCAATGAAAACAATTACGTGTGGTGCAGCACCCGTGCCAAAAAGCGATATCAACAGACTTCTTGACAGAGTAAAGGTGAAATTATGATAATAATAATGCATATTTACATGGTGTTTAATATCCATATATTATATATAAAATATCTATGTAAATGAATGTGCACTCTCAGGACAAAGTATACAAGCTAGCGGGAACGGATAGTACGAAATATTTTTTGTATGGTTTGACTTACTTATTTATCTAGTAGTGATGACAAAGTTACTACATTACAAATGAATGTAGGTACAGTACAGTGAAAAAACATCGACAAATATTAATGTGTTAGTGCGTTGCTGAGTAAAAAAGTCAATAATTCTGGTTCAAACCACCAGCTTAGTGAAAAACCAAACAACGGATTTTCAACAGACGTAGAGAAAGATGGGGTTCTTAATATTCTTAAAACAATTTTTTCAATGGTTGCTACTTTAGAACTTTCCACCTATTACTTTAAACTTATTATTCCACTTGCCGAATTAGAAAATTTTTCTTTTATTGGAAATAGGATATTTTCAAAGGTATTTCATTTTAATGTAATTAGAGTTGAAACTTGGATTTTGTATACGACAGGGACTCTTCATATTCAAACAGGGAATGTGATATTTATAGGCTCATGACAATATAAGACTAGGTAGTTACCTAAATTTTATCAAAGACATTTTGACACATTTTTTAAAAGTCTGTTTTAGTTTTGTTCATTTTTTTTTTTTTTTTTTATCGATGCACGACATATTGACTGCACTATGCCTGATGTTAAGCATAGTACAATCCAAAAACATCGGCAACCACCGACAGACAGATTATCCATCGCCGGTCGCCGCTGTCATGCCGGCCATAATGACGAAAGTCACCCGGTACTGGATATGCACAGGCTGATCCCGAAACGTGACGCGCAGAAACGAGTCACTATGACGGGCTTTTTAAAGTACTACAGAAAATTATTCAAAATTTTCAGCATAAAATGGACTTTCTGCAACTCTACGGTTTGACAGAAACTTCACCATTAGCAACCGGGATGTTGCCTGGCAGTGACGCCTACACCACTGCGGGCTTCGCCATACCAAATACTGAGTTGAGAGTAGTTGATTCTAATTTACGCAATCTGGGGCCAAACCAGGTAGCCACAAAATAAGTTCAATTTATTTACCACATAAGGTCATCTAGATGTACATTTTACTAGAGAATGTCCACAAATATTTGTGCTCCATTATATTTTATAAAATTAATTTTATTATATTTTCGATAGCGCATTAAGAAAGAAACGTAATTATTTGCAATGATTGTTCTCAGAACGGTATTCATAAACTTATCACTATCTATCACAATGTATAATTTGAACCTTTTTTTAAGGGCAGTTTACAAGTGAGGGTTAGGGATTTTGTTTAGAGATAATAGGATACTTAGACCTGGATCTTCGTCTGTCTTGATTCACATTCTTGTTGTTGATCTTAACTTTATAATTGAATATGTTACTAAAAGTTTAGGTGCACTTTTTCAATAATGTTAAAGGAGCACTCGCGCAGCAATTCGTGCTTTATTTTGAATGGTGCCAGTTTGTTTTATATTTGTCATTAGTGCCACATCAACCATTTGGTCATGCGTTTTGTTTTGCGCAGGCATTTTAGAATATAGGGAATTAACGGAAAACAATTACGCTTCGCCTGACATTATTTGTAAAATATTAAAATTATACATATAACATAATAAGTTAAATGCGATATGTTAATTGAAAAATAAAACTATTTTAACAAAAATGATTAATCACTAACTATTAATTAGATTAAATAGTAACTAAATATGTTACACAGGTTATGGTTTTAGTACATAATAAAATTTTTACGTTCCCCATTAATAGATAATTATGTGCAATAAATATTCCCAGGCTGGCGAACTCCTTATAAGAGGACCACAAGTAATGAAAGGTTAC
This sequence comes from Antheraea mylitta, assembly GCA_014332785.1. Classification (NCBI taxonomy): domain Eukaryota; kingdom Metazoa; phylum Arthropoda; class Insecta; order Lepidoptera; family Saturniidae; genus Antheraea; species Antheraea mylitta. Next base: position 8,313 of record JACEII010000696.1, read on the forward strand.
AGGAATAATCCAGAAGCAAACAAAGCAGCTCTTACTAAGGACGGTTGGTTCAGAACTGGCGATCTTGTAACAATTGGTGAAGATGGAGCCATTACTGTTGCAGATAGATTAAAAGAATTGATCAAGGTAAGATAAAAAAAAACTCCTAGCAGTCATAAGGACTCTTTCACATCTATTGGCATTCCGAGCAATACATATACATTTTTATACAGTTTATTAACCAATAAATAATCAATTAAATATGACATGGGCCGAAAAGGCTTAATAAACAATATCAATATTACATTAAAACAAGTAGCTATACTAAGCGTCGCTAGTATGGCGCAAGTGCAATATATGGCTAGCATAACAAGGTTATCAGTGATATGAAGCGATACATTTTTCTCTTGCTAAAAATCGGTCAACGCGGCTAAAGAAATTTTCACTTCAAATAATACTGTCATGTCTGTAGGTTAATTGGATACCGTTTGCACCAAAGAAATATATATTATGCTAATACAGATAAATATCAAATAGATTGAATATCATGCACAATCATACAGCAGTCAAACTTACAAGTTATGATGCTGTAGTCGAAACCCGCTGTAAGATTTCTTCCTTTTGGTTGCATTCGCATTGAATGAAATAGGGGGGAGAATACTCACTTATAATGAGTACATAATACAAGGTGCAACAACATAAATGCAATCAACTAAGAACGGTAAATAAAAGGTTATAACTGTAGCATTGATAGTAGTCATTATAGGTATAGTTATTTATAGGTATAGTAATTATGGAAGAAAACAAGAGAGTTAAACATGAAAATAATATAAGATATATGGTTTATATTGAGTTACATAAAAGATATATGTGCTTACAAGTTTTTAACATCTTCATTTTAGGTCAAAAGTTACCAAGTACCACCAGCAGAATTAGAAAACGTTTTAAAGGAACATCCAGATATTTTAGACGCTGCTGTTATCGGTGTACCTGATGCAAGATATGGGGAAGTACCTAAAGCATTTATTGTATTAAAAGATGGGAGTAAAGTGGAAACACATGAAATTTCTACTTTCGTAGCAGATAGAGTTGCAGAATATAAGAGAATAAAGAAGATAATGATTTTAGATAATCTCCCTAAGAATCCCTCTGGGAAAATATTAAAACGTGTACTGAGAGATGAATATGGTAAAATTTCCGTTTAATGGTTCAAGATAGTGTAATATAAGAACTCCAGATATGATTAATATGGGGTATCTATATATATAAGATTATTATAGAAATAACTTCATAGGTGATTCGGTAAATTGAAGAAGTGCGGGAAAAAAAGGTTCAGTAATCTTGGGACTACATCACTTCATAATGCGTTTAACACATTGACTGCCACGAAACTGACCTGGGAAGCCATTTTGTTTTAATAATTTGAAAATAGTAATTATAGTAAATAGTAGAAGTTAAAATAACGGTATTTTTGGTGAAAAAAAAAATGGTACAAATTATCTCATTCAAATATAGCATTTGAAATTACAGCACAGAAGTTCATGTAAACCGAACCTGACTTTATTTCCGAAGCCTTATTTCTAGAAGCCGATCTATATTTACACTAATATATTATGACCTTGCTCGTAGCTGTACAAACATGATAACTAAAGAAAGGACGAGATAACGTGTAGAGGCCCTCCTGGGCAAGTCCACAAACTACGAGATATCTCGTTATTGGCAATCGACGTGTTGTTAAACTAGCGCCAACTAACGATGTTTGCCATTGACTGATATGAAATTACATTAGGACTGTGTATTTGTTTGATTTCTTATACATATCATTAGATGACGTGCGTAGATATTTATTACTGTCAAAATATGTTTTACAATTCATAAAGGATTTTTTATTATATAATGCTCCAATATAATATAAGAATGGAATAAAGTTTGTTGATGATTTTTATACAGAGCATGCGTTTTTTTTATTAATGAACATATTTTGGGTGGGACATTATTACAATGTTTAATTAAAAATATATTAATAATTTCTATAATGTTTTATTTGTGAATTACGCAAATGTTGATACTAAATAATGGCAACAAATATAATGGGAAATTGGTTGTTCATCTATTACGCTAACCACTAACGGCTTTAAAAGTACGCAGTAGAAAATTGGTTTACAAATACTACACAATCTCTTATTTTAGAAAATCTACAATATTACATAGGCGAAACAAAATGTATTCAGTATACAACGTCATAATAGAATCCCCGGCTTACCACGTCCGCTTGCTCCACGCGCGGATACATTGCTAAACTTCAGTAGTTACGGACGCACGTGACCTGACAATTTCCAGCCTACGTCCGTAATATCCGAGTAAATATCATAAGAAACGGGGTAATTTACATGCTATGTTGCGAGATTACAGATGGAAAGATGCCATTTTCAAAGAAAGTTATTTAACTCTTCACGGAATTAACAATTATTATTTAGTAAAAGAAATGGATATGGATAATGAAATGAAATGAAATGGATAAAAGGCCTGGTATATAAGTACATCATCCAACCAGTCTTCTTGTATGGCAGCGAAACGAAGCCGGTTCTAGACAGACATATCCAACAGCTACACGTCACTGAGATGAAGATGCTGCAATGGTTGTGTGGTGTTACGTGATATGATCACATTCGAAACGAATACGTCCGTGGTAGCATTGGAGTACGTGATATCGCAAACAAGTTGCAGGAGAGTCGATTCTGCTAGTACGGCCATATAAGTCGCAGAACGGCAGACTACATTAGAAATAGATGCCTCAGCATGACTGTACAAGGCCCAAGGTCTCGCGGCAGGCCCAAAAAACGCTGTTTGGACGTGGTGAAGGCAGACTTAAGAGACAATAACCTCACCTCAAAAGGTTGCCGAAGATCGGACAAAGTGGAAGAAGTCTATTAGGAAAGTGGACTCGGGCACCCAGGCGGAAAAATGCTAGGAAGAAGAAGAAGAAAAGAAATGGATAATAAATGTCGCTTTTAAATTTTTATTGTAACACGTCAAAATGACTGCACTATACCTGCTGATGGTAAGCATAGTACAATTCAATAATAACGATGACCACCGAGACATGAGCCATACATACATCGCTACCATAGAGCCGCTGTCATGTCGGCCTGTGTAAATCTCTTCACGTTACGCTTGAAGGACCCCGTCTTATATTATGAAAATAAAATTAATTTAAATGCAATGCTTACTCTAATGAAAAGTAATTATTGTGTGAAACAAAAATTGCTAGACAGATCAAATTTTCTATCTCGGCATCAATAGGCTAACATAAGCACTAAATTGTTCTGCGGGAGAGGAACCCATTTAAGTCGTATTGTTTTAGTCCTACCGCTTTGGATTTCGTCACCCAATTACACCGAACCGCACAAAAATTTGAAATATATCGCTATTATTCCTTAAAGTAATCTTGATTTAAATGCTTAGTGTTAACGTACTGCAATTCGGAAATGAAAATATCTTGAGAAAAACTTAATATACTAAACGTTTGTTTGATATTTCTTAGCTACTTTTGCCCGGACCTGACTGGCTGCTATAATTTCTGCCTACCACAAACGATTGATTTTATATATATTTACGATATATTCTCGCAAAGTAACGCTTTCATCAACTAAACACCGTTCTGTAATCGTGTTAGAGAATGTTATAAAACATTGCTTATATGAACTAGAAAAATAATTTAATAAAGTTGAATTTAGTTAAAATAACTTGACGGACAATGCACAAGTTAAAGTGATTATCTAAAAGAATGAAAATAGGTATAGGACATAGTTCAAGTGTACTAGCAAGATTGGATGTAATATTTGAATAAAATAAAATGATTATCACTATGAAAGGAGATCTTATATATTATTATATTTATTATATTATTATTATATATGGGAGAAGGAAAAAGATATTTTTTGTAAAACCAACTTTTGGCCCAGCTTAATAGCTCCAACATAGCCTAACTGATGTTAAGGAGACCTATATTGTCGTATAAAAGCCTTTTCTGACTATTATCCATGCAAATTATTGTTACGTGACCAAAAATTAATGATAAAATCAACAGAAGTAAAGCCCCTTTCACACGATGCTGGTTTCTCTGCTGGATTGCTTGCTCGGTGCTGTGCAGGCTACCGTGCGGGCTGCCGTGCTTGAAAATGACGTCATAGCACGGTCTCGTGCAGGCTTCGTTGCTGGTTTTCGGTGATTGCCCCGGTGCTATTTTTCTTGCAAGCTTGCAAGGAAAGAGCCAATCAGGACGCAGTATTTTCAGCTCGCATGCGCAATATCGGCAACATTCGCGGTTTATAGCGGACAATAGAATATCCTTGCTTTTTTATACAATACCTCATATACAAATACTATTATCAAAAAATTAAATTAGTTTTAAGGAAAGGTTTTTGTTACATTCTATTCGAGAGCAAGTTTATTATGGTACTTGATTTGTTTTGAATGAAGAAATTCAATTCAATTAAATCATTCTAAAATTATGTGTGTTATAAATATCATTCATCAAATTTAATTTCCTTTGCTCAGAGTAAGAACAACATATATCTCTCTTCATACTCACTCATAAAGGAAAGGTTTCAAAACCTTTATCACTAAATGCTAGTGATAAAATTTGGCATTTTCATCTGAAAAAGATCAAAAGTCTGTTGTACTGTTTGATATGAAGTTCCTGAATAAAGGGGGTCGGTTGACTTTCCATTTGGTATTCAATAAGGGAAACATTAAAGAAGGTTATAGTGATAACGAGTAAATATTTCATACAATTATATTACATAATTAACGTACACTTATTGAAATTTAATAAGTTAATTATTTATAAATATGTGACATAATAAACACTATAATCACTAATAATTTCCATTGGAAGTGGATTCATACTGCCAGGGCACAATACCAATAGTATTGAAGTACTCGCAAAACTGATCACGAATGTTACTTGCAGTAGCAGTGGAGCGATTGCTTCCTTGATTGCTAATACTTCTTAATGTTGACGTTACTTCACAATTACTCCCACTTCTAAATGCATTTTCAATATACCATGGACAGCGTTTCGATAATAGATAATTATGCAACAATACACAAGTGTACGTTATTATCTCAACTTTACACGCTGATAATGGAATTGGATTCAGTAGAACTCTAAACCGGTTGGCGAGAATTCCAAAAGCATTCTCAACTACTCGTCGAGCTCTACTTAATCTATAATTATATACTCTCTTCTCAAGTGTCAAACCACGTTCAGGATATGGCTTCATGAGATTTTTTTTAGCGCAAATGCATCATCGCCAACAATAACATATGGCATTTTAAATGCAAAACCGGGCAATTCTGTGGGCTCTGGTACATTCAGAGAATTCGTATCTAGTTTTCTTCCTAGCGGACTATCACGGAAGACCGAAGAATCGTGCATACGCCCATTACGTCCAATGTCCACGAAGATGAATTTGTAATCTGCGTCAACTAAAGCGAGAAGCACAATACTATCACTTCCTTTGTAGTTCCGATAAATTGATCCATCGCTGCGGGGTGGTCGAAACATAACATGTTTCCCATCCAGAGCACCCACACAATGCGGAAACTGCCAAACTGTGTTGAACTGTTCGGCAATGATCTCCCATTCACTTGGTGTATTTGGGAACTTGATCACCATGCGCTCCAAGACTTCAATCAATGCTGAACAAGTTGAAGGAATTATTTTAGAAAGAGTGTTTGGAGCAATGCGAGTTGAGTAAGCTAAATCCTTATAAGTATTGCCAGTTGCAAGGTACCTCAGAGTTGCACTGAGTCTACTTTTAGGAGATATAGCTTCTCTCATCACCGTGTCTCGCTTTTGGATAAGAGGAGAGATTGCTTCTAATAATTCGTTTAAAATATCTTCACCCATTCTCATGTAGTTGGTAAATGACGCAGGATCCTCAGGACTGGAGAAAAAACCAATGATAGTAGAATTTTTCAAAATATTCCCCAAAGTGAACAATTTTAAAGGTTATGCTTACCCTAATTCGTCAAATAACATTGAGAGAACATCTCTTCCAATTACTCTTCGTTGCAGCCAAGATCTGCTCCAGAGTCTCTTTTTCTTTTTTTCGCTGTTTCTTTGCTTTAATAAATTGATAATAGCAAAAACAGCAACCGCTGCTCGTCTGCGACGAATATTTATCATTAACACGTCATTCATGTTTGTTGACATGATCAGCTGAGAAGCAGACTCACAAGCAAGAGAACCAGCGTCGTGTGATTCGGAGCCTGCCGCTTAGCGTGCGCGGCAGCCAGCACAGTTTCCAGCAAGCCCAGCCTGCCAGAAAACATGCGTCGGAAATCGAGCATCGTGTGAAAGGGGCTTAACTGTTTTTTTATTTAAATGTCTTCTATTCTGCAGACTCGCACTCCTTTTGCTTACGTGTAATGACTTGTGTACATAAAAAATCGTATCCGTGAGCACATTTTTTTCATTTATTTAACTATTAAAGGATTAATGACTTGATTGTTTTTATAGAAGTTGCATTTTGATCTATTATGGCCATTTTGAAGTTGTAATCCACAATACTCCGTGCCGGAGCGTCCACGGCCCGATGGATGATCCTACTAACTGCGTCGTCAGTCACATCGGTATAGTAGACACAGGTGTTGGAACAGAAGTAATTTAAATAGTTAAAAGAACTGTGTATATATGATAGTAATTATATATTTACCATAACATAAAGAAAATTTAATTATACTTAATTTCAATAAGACACGTTGGTTCCGTGAAAAAAACATATTTATTTTCAAGATAAAAATATTGTCCACACGTAACGGTGTAATTGTCTCCAAACAGATAGCTACC
>JACEII010000697.1:0-11036 GCA_014332785.1 Antheraea mylitta
CCTGTCTCTTCGAACAAAGCGTGTTCACGTGTACGCTCGCATAATCACAGATCACGCCGCCGTGGTCTGAGGGTAAATTTCGCTGCCGCACACCAGATTAGTCCCCACTTGGCAACGGCTCCAGCCTAGGTCCGTTCCCTTGGCGGGGAGCCCTTGAGTACGCTGCTCACGTGACACAGTTACACAAAACTTTACATCTCTGCTACAACATCACACACATCACCTATACACACGTGCACGCCTACACGCTTACATGCTGTTTTTCTTTTTCAGAGAAATAAACACACAACAAAGAGTTCTACCCTTATTTTTCCCTATCCTATCCTATATAGCTTAGAGAAAATTTTCCGACTCAAAATACATATAGGAGTTGTTGAGGCACGCATGCTTGGTAAACATGCATGTTTCAATAACTTATATACGTATATCTAGATAGATTAGCTTAGGTTAGCTCAGATAGGTCGTGATTTTTGCATAAAATAGGCCACAGCCCAAGCCGAGGTGTGCCGTGCACCCTTGAGTTGGTCGCCCAGACATCCCAAGTCATTTGAGTGCCTTCAGCGCTCGCCTCAATAGTTCGGAGACGCTGTAAAGACCTTTCCAGGTCAACAGCGTATACATTTCGAAAAAAAAAAAAAATGCGTCGGTAACATACGCTGTCACAATTATCGCTATCTTTATCGTGCAGCCAGTACTGCACTAAACTATACCTATAGCTATATTCTATACAAATATTATTTTTATAGCAATAAATCGGTCTAAATATTGAGTTAATAACTGAATTAGTGTGAAAGATGAAATTTGTACTTATTTATATCTAAGTATAATAATAATAAAATTACTGCTATTCTAACATGGGTTTAGATTACTTTTATTTTTATTTCCAAAAAATAGCATCAAGCACATTATTTTCAATACCAAAAATGTCTTTCAATGATAATTCTATTTTAATAACGTTTCAAAGTTAGTGAAAAAAAACACGATATAAATTTAATGCCAAGTATTTAGTGTAACAACGTAGAATAATCTACAATAGAAACATATCAACATGGATAAATTACCAAAAGGTGATAGGTACTATGTTGTGAGTGGTACAGAGATTATTTATAAAAATATATTGGAAATATATTTAAAATACGTTTTCGACACAGTTTATAACTCTTAGATAATAGTTTCAAGCAAGTGACTGTTGACGCTTCGGCGCGATGTTTGACGCTTTGATACGGTGTTCATATATTTTTCTTTAATACAATGGAGTATAAAAAGGTTTTAATACAAGTTGAGAATAGTTATGATAAAGTAAGTGGTAAGGCTCGACAATCAAGAGATGTTTATTTAGTTTTATGTAGGTTAGTTGTTATCTTAATTGATCCTGGTAGATGATTTTTTTTTCCGAAATGACTACGCTATTGACCGAACAAGGTCTTAACATCTTCACCGGAATACAAACAACGGAGTGGTAGATGACGCTACGAACCGGTACTAGGCTTATTAAAAAAGAACACATGTAATCTGGGTATATGTTTCAGTAAATCCGTGGATAGTTTGGATTCACAATTGGAAACGGTAGCTGTGGCTGCAATCGAGTATCAGTTTTATTCAATTTTTTCGCGTTTAAAAATACAATTGAAACCAGTGATAACCAATTTGGTGCAGACGAAGATGCACGGGTCGGCTAGTATAACATAAATGTAAAAGACATTTTATTTTTCAACCTAGATAGCATTACAAGACCTAAAAAGTTTTATATCAACGATATAACCTGATATAATATTCTAGAAGAGCTTCATAGAAAATATAATAATTGGTATAGTTTATATATAGATGGGTCTAAAAGTACTGAAGGTATGGGTGCTGTATTTTACGATCCGACTCGAAATGAAGCCAAATGTTTCAAAATTACTGAAAACATATCCATTATGTCTGTGGAACTCATGGCAATTTTCAGAGCAATATGTTATGCTAGCTCCTTAGCAGGTAGTTATTCTTACGGATAGTAGAAGTGCGTTACAGCATTTAGCTCAGTGCACCTCTGGAAACAGCGGTGTATCGACAGCTTATGCTATATTACATGAAGTCCTCAAATTGGCAGAAACAGGATACACATATAGAATTGAAAGGCAAAAAGGCTGACCACTTTGCAAGAGCGTCAATTTTAAGGGGTTCAAATGTTAAAATTAAACCAGATAATACGGAACTCTTCGCCAAATTCAAATATACGTATTTTTTAAAATGGAATGAATATTTTGACAAACGTTTAAAAGTAAAGGCATCTGGCATAAAACTGTGTAAAGTGAGCCGCCTCATATACCATGGTTTAATAACAGCAATGTTAATAGATCTCTAATTGTAATTGCAAACAGAGTACGTTCCAGACATATGTCACTTAACAAGTTTGCATTTCTTATGAAAAAATCTTTTTCACCCAATTGCATAACTTGTGAATCGATAGAAGACTTGTAACACTTGTTGATGGAATATGACTAGAATAAATCACAATTGCTTCCATAGAATCTTGTGTGCACCTGCAAGTGAGGAAGCCAAGATTCTGTGGAAATTTGTGTCTAATTCTATTTTGTGAATAAGGTAACATTAGGGTACGATGGGACTGATATGTTCTTTATGAACTTAAGTCCCTAAATAAAAATAGATAAAAAGAAAAAAAGCGCAACGAGGCCGGTCATGCTTACGTAGCATGTCATGACGTGATATTATAAATTAATCTCCTGCCAAAAATACCGATGTACGCGCCTAAAGAACTTTTCGCTTCAAAAAATATTTGTATCCGATATCCAAACAAAAACTTAATTCCTAACATAAAAGATCGGTGTTTATCTCGGTTGAGCGCTATCTAAACGAATTAAAGCGGCCTCCAGAGGGATGCGGTCATATAAATAAATCCGTTTGAACGATTTAAGACACCGCACGCTTGAGAGCTATTGAATGTATTATATCCATCAGTGAAATTGACTTCCTTATTACAATTGCTTTGTAAATTGTTGGAATCCGCTTTGCAGTGTTCGCGGTAAGAATATCTTTTTGTACAATCTGCGTTCAATTTTCTGACCGCTCTAAATGCGAAGAACCTAAACTTAGGTATAATTACGTATTATATTTATAACTAGCTGTGCCCGCGACTTCGTCTGCGTGAAACCTTGTGTAAAAACAGTGATTAATAAAGTCAAATGTATTAAGTCCATTTACTTATATACTTTTTCTAGTAATTAAATCGCGTCTTCATTATTATAACAATAACTTTTGATAGAATGGATGGCTTTTAATGAAACCAAAACTAAATATTACTCAAGGATGAGCTTCATGACATTTTTAGTGAGGTTCTATCGTAAAGGCGTTACTTTAGCAGTGACGAGCGTCCAAATAAATAGAGTATAGACAGACAGATATGTATTTCTAAAAAAAAAAAATGAGCCTTCATGAGACGCCTGCCAGATGTTTAACATCGAAAATGGTTTTGTATAAGTTATATGCATAAAAAAACAGATTACAACTGGAATCGGCTATGGCATAATTATTTTATCAATATTCATTTTTATTAAATACAAATTACAAAAACTCAACTAGGCGCAGGCGCGGTGTATTTGGTGGTATTAATCAAAGCGCGATAGGTCGTCGGCGCGTGCCGTGTAACACGAGTGGCCGACAAAATAGTTCAAATCTTATGTTTGTACAAATGGAGTTGCAAATGTTTTTGACTATTTCGTTAGTAGTGCAAACTTCTTGTTTCGCGTCGTCACACCAACAATCAGGTTTACCCTCCGCTTTTTTTTTCGAAACTGACTACGCTATTTACCTTGCAAGGTCTTAACAGCTTCACCGAACTACTTAGGCGAGCGCTTAAGGCACTCAGCCGACTTTACCTGGGCAACTAGCTCAAGGGTGCACGGCACACCTCGGCTTGGCTGTTGCCTGTTACATGCAACTCGCAACCTATCTTAGCTAACCTACCTAACTATTCATATATGTTTGAGTTGTTGAGACGCATAATTGTACCAAGCATACACGCCTCAACAACCCCTCCATATATTTTTTATCGAAAAATTAAAGTTTTTTCAGTTCGATAAGGGAAAAAAATAAAACCCTTCCACTTCCATGTGTAAGCGTGTAAGCGTGCACGTGTGTGGGGGTGATCGTGTAGTGTTATAGCAGTTATGTAAATTTTTGTGTAACTGTACCACGCAAGTAACGCACTCAAGGGCTCCCTGCCGAGGGATCGAACCTAGACTTGAGTCGCCACCGAGAGAGGCCTAATCTGGTAAATTTACCCTCCGCTTATGGATGTTTCACATCAGTATTTAAAATGTATTTTATCAGTTATTCCTAAACACCTGCTACATTTTTTTTCACAAAAATATAAAAATTACACACGTTAGATTTAAATTATTGGAACAAAGTTCCTTACGGCAGGCTTGGAGGAGATAGGGATTTTGCTGCGCGACCGAACTAAAGAAAGTGCTATAGTAAAACCATAACGAAAAGTGCGTGGAATAAAACCGATAAATGAGACGTGCGCAGGCGCGACAGTCGTATACACAAGCGAGTAGTGTATAATACCTTTCTGTTTCTCCTTTTTTGTAATTATTTCTATTTCTATGTAATTTTATGTTGTCAAACAAAAATAAAGAGACATATTTTGTTATTTTAATTGATAATTTGAATTACGATTACATAAAATTGAGCACGATTTTTTTTTTTTGCAAATTGTATCGATTCTATATTCTTTATAACTTCGTTCCTACTTGGTGTCCCACGACACCACATTCTTTTTTATTATATGTATAGATAATAACGAAATACCGATTTAAAAATACATGCCTGTATTTTAACTTTTTATTAAACTCTTTATCATATTATGTGCAAGCCCATACATGCACCTATATTCTGAGCGGCGAATAAGATTGAAGAGAACTGTATATGGTTTTTTATAATAACCAAACTGGTCAAGGAATGCACAGTATTTATTCGTCCTGTTATATTTTATTTGTAGAGCTAAGGAATATGAGAAAATATGTCACAATATGAAGACAATGCTGGCACTTTATCGTGCTGTTTAAAGAAACGATAGAATATACTTATGTAAAAATTGACGTAACGCCAAAATCCCATTATTATATAATTATGTATATTACGTTTATCTATTACTGAAGCTCATATTAAGCTCAAAGCTTAAATTCATTTTAAATTCTATCTTGTGATAATAATTATAGCACAATTATAGCGTTTACAAGGACCGGAATCTACATACTGTACTCAATGGCAGCCCTGTCTCTTTGTATTAACGTTAGTGATGAGATATTGACATGTCGATATTTGGTTTTATCGATAAAATCTAAATTATATTTATTAGCAAAATTATAACATATATTATGAGACATAATCTTTGCTACAATCGATACTAATTTTAAGTTTTATTCGCAGACAGTTTTGCGAAGTCTTATTGATCAAATAGTCTAGTCTTAAGTCGTCTAAATATGTCATGAAAATACATTCGGAGATGTAATTTCGTACTAAGTGTTGATTTTCTAATTAGATTCAAAACAGAATTAGGTAATGACAAGTAAACCCGTAGGACAAAGAACAAATAGTATGAGAAAAAAAAAGAAAGTTATAATATGTCGTTTACTCCAAGTAATTAGGCCTGAAACATCAGAACTCTAATTTTTGTTTTATATTAACAGCTCCCGCAATTGCGCTTGCATTTGTATCTTTATTAATGATAACAACAATCATTATCTTCATAGAACTCAAACGGTTTATACAATACACGTCAAGATAGTTTTCAAATTGCAGGATTTAACTACAAATGACATTTATACTATGGAGTATGCTAATCAGTCCGTTAGTGGTATCCGCCACACAATACAAACCCTCTTGATGAAATAACGGCAATGAACAATCAGTACCAGCCTGTCTCTCCAAACAGAGCGTGTTCACGCCCACGCCCCCGAAACCACAGATCACGCCGCCGTGGGCTGGGGGTAAATTTCGCTCCCGCACACCAGATTAGGCACCTCTCGGCAGCGGCTCAAGTCTAGGTTCGATCCCTCGGCAGGGAGCCCTTGAGTGCGTTACTTGCGCTATACAGTGACACAAAAATTTACATCACTGATACAACACTACACGACCACCCCCACACACGTGCACGCTTACACGCTTACACATGGAAATGGAAGGGTTTTATTTTTTTCCCTTATCGAACTGGAAAAACTCTAATTTACCGATAAAAATATATGGAGGAGTTGTTGAGGCGTGTATGCTTGGTACACATATGCGTCTCAACAACTCAAACATATATGAATAGTTAGCTAGGTTAGCTAAGATAGATCGCGAGTTTGCATGTAACAGGCAATAGCCAAGCCGAGGTGTGCCGTGCACCCTTGAGCTAGTTGCCCAAATAAAATCGGCTGAGTGCCTTAAGCGTTCGCCTTAGTAGTTCGGTGAAGCTGTTAAGACCTTGCTAGGTCAATAGCGTAGTCAGTTCGAAAAAAAAAAGAGTATGCTAATGTGTCCAACACGTAGATCATATATGTAAAAATAATACAAGATTTATGTGTTATAAATTTAAAATCACGATTATTATCGAGATATATCACGATAGTATTTGCTCTATGTACTCATTTTTTGAAACGTGTCTGCCCGTGGATTGCCGTAGTGGTACCTATTACACCGAGTTTACCGATGATATAAGCTCCACAAACGACAGAAATAGTACACTATAGTATCCCAAGTAGTGTACTCACCTACAGTAATTTATTTTTCACTTTTACTTACATTATTAGTATTTTTATATATTGGAAATTGGACAGGGAAATTCCAAATAATGCTATTCTATTTTTTTTTTTTCTAGAACTGACTACGCTATTGGCCTTACTAGGCCTTCACAGCTTCACCGGACTACTAAGGCGAGCGTTTAAGGCACTCAGCCGATTTTGTTTAAGTAACATGCTCAAGGGTGCACGGTACACATCGGCTTGGGTTGTTACCGGAAATAACCCGATCTGACCTAGCTAAACTATGCTAAGCTATACATGTATTCAATTTTGAATCATACAATTAAAATTGCATGATTCAAAAACATAACATGTAAATCGGAAAGAAACAAACTAAACTACTCGATTCAGTTCGAATAAGGGAAAAAAAGTAAACCCTTCCACCAATTTGTGTAAAGGTGCATGTCTGAATATCTGTCGGTGTGTATAATCAGTGTGGTGTGTACTGTATCGTGATAGTAGCATCTTTGTGATCACCCGGGTAATCTCGAGCAAAGATGCTGCCGAGATGACGCGACGTATGTGCGGGAGTAAAATGTTAGGGCCCTGCCTCGTGACGCACGAGGGAAGGGTCCGCGACGTAGGTGGCCACGTGAATTGAAAAGACCGAATTTAGAAAGAAAGAAAGAAAGAAAGAAATATTTTATTCATAATGCTTATTTACAAGTATACAACAGTGGAATAAGAAATATACATGTGTTAACATTACGAAACGGAATCCAGCTCAGCATATGCTAAAGTGTTATGAGAAACACTTAGCGCTGATTTTCAGCTGGAACCCAATGCAAGTCACGGAACGATATTAATTAAAAGTATGAAATATAATATATATATAACAAAAACAAGTTACGTAAAAAAAATAATATAGTATATATCGTACACTGGGGAAATAAATAAATAGAATTAGTAGGATGTATAAAACAATATATAAGCAATTGCAGGCGTAACTCATGTATATATATTCAACAGAAATTAGATGCAAAACCATTAATTAACAAAACATTGTGATGCTAATAAAAACTTTTTAAAATGAATTTTAAATGTGTGCACCGTGTTGAGATTACGCATTGGAGGGGGTAGGTCGTTCCAGCATCTAGTAGCAGCGAACCTAAAACTACCCCGAAATGAGGTGGTAGCATGCCGATGAGTACATAACATATACTTTGAAGCTCTAGTTCTATAACTATTCTGATCTCTTGCCCAAACTAGTTTTTCATAGAGATATTCAGGCTTCCCGGTCTTTATTATACCAAATAATAGTGTAGCTAGGTGCAGCTGCCTTCTGTACTCCATTTTTAGGAGTCGTCCTTGATGTAAGAAAGGCGTGACGTGAGTTCGTGGTGGTATGTGAAAACAGAAACGTGCGCAGGAATTCTGTACTCTCTGTATAAGCCTCTTTGTTTTATTGAGTATACAAGAATCATATACAATATCAGCATAGTTTAGTTTAGACAGAATGAGCGATTCACATAGCGTTATTCTAATTTCTGTACTAATGTATGCGCGAATATTATATAGAAGCTTAAGTCTATACATACAATTGCGTGTTGCCTCCAGAACATGTTTTTCAAAACGCAGGGAAGAGTCCATGAGTAATCCAAGATTACGTGACTCTGATACGCACTCTATGGGTTCGTTGGATATCATGATCGAGGGTCGATTAAGCGTAATATTTACAATTTGTTTTTTTGATCCTAAAACCATAAACTTAGACTTGATCGGATTTAAGACCAAACAGTTAGCATCTGCCCATTCTTTTACACTAGCGAGGTCTTGATTCATCCTACGTGCAGCATCCATGGTATCACGTGGAAGACAATGTAAGTATAATTGTAAATCGTCTGCATATAAATGGAATTTACAATACTTAATACTATTAACAATATCAGAGCTATACAGAATAAACAACAAAGGACCTAAAATTGAACCCTGTGGGACACCTCTCTCAACTGGCATAAGAATCGATGAAACTTTATCACCAACACTACTCCCTATTTCCACATATTGAAATCTATTACTTAAAAAACTATGAAACCATTCAACAGTAGCTGAATCAAAACCATAATACCTCAATTTAGATAAAAGCAGGGTTACGTTTATGGTATCAAAAGCACGAGAAAAGTCTAAAAGTGTCAACAAGGTACCCATGCCTTGATCCTGAGCCGAAAGTATATTGTCCGTCACGTCTAAGAGCGCTGTTGTTGTACTTCTATTTTTTCGGAATCCTGACTGAAATTTAGAAAGAATATTACATTTCTCTAAATAGGCGATTAATTGTAGTGAAACAACTTTCTCTAATATTTTGGATAGACACGGAAGTATACTAATCGGCCGGAGGTCTTGAATGCCAGTTGGATTGGCTTTTTTTGGAATTGGTTTTATAACCGCGATTTTCCAGAGATCAGGGACGGTTGAAGTTGTTATAGATGAGTTGACTATCGAAGTAATGGCTTTTACTGTATACGGGAGGGTTGCTGTAATCATTTTTAAATCAATACGGTCTGTCCCTGACGCATTCGATTTTAGTTTACCTAATATATACGTAACCGTATGCTCACTAATGGGATGTAAAGAAAAAGTGTGACTACTATATTTACTATATTCAAAGAAATCACGATATGATGGTACAAAATTAGTAGCACCTGGTAAGTCTAAGAAAAAATTATTAATATTGTTTGGATCACTGCAACAGTCCATAATATCTAAGTTACGAGAATGCGGTCGAATGGCTACTTTTAAATTTTTCCAAAGCAGTTTAGGATCTTTACGATTTTTGTTAATATAGTTCTCAAAATAGGCTTTCTTTTCAGAATAGATGGCTTTCGTAACAACAGATTTCATATCCTTGTAAAATTTTTTATGTATGTCGCTTTTACTTATTTTGTATCTGTTGTAACTATTATTTCGTAATTTAATCATTAATTTAACAGTGTCTATAAGCCAAGGGTATGAACAATCCCTAATGACAATTTTTCTCTCAGGAGCGTATAAATCTAAGACTCTCAATACGTAGGAATTAAACGTAGTTACCATATCGTTAACGTTGTTAAATGTGTCTATATAATCCCAGTTTATATTTGCAAGATCATTATTAAGCATATTGTGGTCTATAGCAGCAAACGATCGGGATTTAATAAAGGAAGGCACAATTTTTTCCTTTTTAACATTTATCACAACAGTAATCAAAGCGTGATGTCCGAGATCAGGAATGTAAGTTACTTGGGTATCACGGGTAAGGGCATCTGTGCAAACTAGATCGATAAGGGTTTCGCTATTGTCAAGTACGTGTGTAGGTTTCGTAATTATTTGAGTCAGATTAGTATAATGTAAAAAATCTTTCAGTAATTTTACTTTATAATCTGCAAAATTCAAGAAATTAATATTAAAATCTCCTAAGAGAACTATAAAGTCATATTGAGAGAATGCCGAGATAGATTCTGTCAGAGCGTCCAAAAAAATGTCAATATTCATCCATGGTGGTCTGTATGCTGTGCCCACAATTAGTTTTTTAGAATTAATATTAACAGTTACCCACATTTGTTCGACTGACGGAGAGAGAGGATGAACACAGGTTTTAACAGTCAAACCACGTCTAATGTAAAAACCGACACCACCTCCGCGGCCACCACACACAGTCTTAGAGCGCGGAATATGTCTTAAACGATAACCTGGTACAACAGGGGCACGTCCGTCTTCGCCTTCACGGAGCCATGTTTCATTAATTGCCATGATGTCAACGGATATATTACTCATTGCCAAAATAAATTCATCATGGCGTGTACCTAAAGAGCCTGCATTAAAAAGACCAATTTTAATATATTTAATAGACATTAAATATGTTTTTTAACGATATGATATTCCCCGTGAAAAAAAAGTTATAATAATATAAAAGATACCTAGATATATTGACAATCATTAAATCTCTACCAACAACGTTCCACAGAGTTTGAGTAAGTATAGGATGATACAAAGTTGGATATATAATACTTAAGAATAGAAAGTTTATATAACGTGAAGAATAAAATAAAATATAAACATAGTATACATATATAGTCACATAAAAAAAATAATATAGGAAGAGATACTTAGCAGGCGACATATACATAGTGAATGTGAGATCTATGCAGAAATACATCTTATTACATACACAAATATCAATAATCATAAAAGTACATTCCAGAATATTCCACAATTTCAAACAGAGCAAGTTCCAAAAACCCGTGTCAGATCCTCCTCACATCGAATAGA
>JACEII010000698.1:0-15064 GCA_014332785.1 Antheraea mylitta
TCCAATTCATTTAATTAACTTACATAAATTATTATTTTCTTTGTAAATGCTAAAAATTAAGTTAATAGATTTATGTAATTCAAACATATTTAAATCCGGATGATATAATATTTAACGCATCGACCATTTAGTTATCTCTTTCGGTCTCATAATCACAAGGATACTTGTCTCGTTCATCGCAGAGGTAGATTATAAATGAATTGATTATATTACTTCATGAAAAATTTTAAAAAGCGCCATCTATTAGTATCCGTGCACTTTACGCCGCGTTGTTAATGTAGAGATTTACTTAAACAAATTTTACATAGTATGATTTTACACCGATAGATGTCACTAAAACCAGTTATGTTTTATACGTTTATTTAATTAAAAAAACAAATCATTCTGTACCAAATCTTAGTTTATGTGTCACTTTTTATACGTAAAATATACAACACAGTATTAACCAGCTACAAACTTTTAAGAAGTATAGTTGCCTTCTGAGTTTTTGGAGGGAATTTGGTTTGTCATGTACTTAGTGGATTTTATATTTTGTTCATAATCTTTTGTGCTACACGATCACCCCCACACACGTGCACGCCTACACGCTTACACATGAAAGTGGAAGGGTTCACTTTTTTCCCTTATCGAACTGAAAAACTCTCAATCTTCCGATAATAAATATATGCAGGAGTTGTTGAGGCGTGTATGCTTGGTACACATATACGTTTCAACAACTCATACATATATGAATGGTTAGCTAGGTTAGCTAAGATAGGTCGCGATTTTGCATGCAACAAGCAACAGCCAAGCCGAGGTGTGCCGTGCTCCCTTGAGCTGGTTGCCAAAATAAAATCGGCTGAGTGCCTTAAGCGCTCGCTTAGTTTATCGTGCATAAATGAAGTGAATGAAAAATAATACCACGAAGTATAATATTCTGAGATGTCACAAAAACTCCCTGGAAGGTTCTTACTTGCGAACCACCATCTTGATAGAATATTGAAATAATCACACGACGCTTATAATATTATTAACTACACGTCCGTGGCAGTAATCATCTAAAAGATTGGTTACCAGAAATATAGTTAAGAAAAACACTGCCTTCCAATTTATTACACGCAAAATATTAATGACCATCTAACAAGTAACAACATGTCACAAATGAACGACGAAAAGATTGTTTCTAGCTTTATGTATTTACGATATTTTTTTTTTGTTTAAAGCTTACCTACAATTAGTCCTAAACTATAAGCAGATTTGTTCCGTGCCGTTTGTTGTTTCAAGGAGCTCCTCAGCAGGAGACCCCTCATCTTTCACCATCTGTCACCAAGTTTCTGTATATCATGGCGTTTCAGCCGTTTAGTGTAGTTAATAGTTCCTAATGCTGTGGCTAGGTCATTTGGGTGATTTTCCAGACGTGTTTTATATTTATTCCCTGTTACCTTTAGCTCCTCTTTAACAGTTCTTATGCTCAGAGCTTCATGGATTTCTGTGTTAGTGATGAACCATGGTGCATTTGAAATGACTCTTAGTATACCATTTTGTAGCCTTTGCATTATGTTTACATTGGAGTCTCTACACTTCCCCACAGCTGTGCGCCATACATCCATATTGGTTTTAGTATCATCTTGTATATCAGCAGTTTGTTGTCGATCGAAAGTTTGGAGTTACGTGCCATCAACCAGTAAATAAAGTTTCCAGGTCAGCCTTTTGTCCAGATGCATACTGAGGTATCGGACAGAGTCACTCTGTGGCAGAACATTGTCGCCCGTTTTAATCGAAGCACAGCTTCCTCTTCCCAGCGTAAACGTGATGTGTACAGATTTAGTTGTGCTGGCTTTGATTCTCCATTTTTGGATCCATTCGCTGACCTTATCAATGCTATTCTGCAATACAATGGATGCTTCGATCGGGTCCTTGCTGCTTGCGAGAATTGCAGTGTCGTCGGCAAATGTAGCCGTAGTTACCCCTTGGGTTTCTGGGAGGTCAGCAGTGTAGATAGTGTATAAAACGGGACCACGGACAGTGGAACTCCCGCCATTATATCTTGAATAGCGGAGAGCTCTCCGTCCTCTCTCATCTGAAAAATTCTGTTTGTGAGGTATGGCTCCATCAAAAGGTAGTATCTTTGGGGTAGGGACGTTTTGCCACACTTTATCAAAGGCTGCTTGAATATGCAAGAATACAGCGGAGCAGTATTTCTTTTTTTCAAGGGACTGTCTTATCTTATCACACACCCGATGCACTTGTTCTACCGTAGAACCCTGTTGTCTGAAACCAAACTGATGTTGAGGTATTACCAGGTTTTCTTTGAGTATGGGTAACATTCTGCTCAGCAGAATTCTCTTAAATATCTTGGACAGCACATGTAGGAGACTTATAGGTCTATACGATGACGCGTCTTCCGGGGGCTTTCCTGGCTTGTGTATCATTGTTACTATGGATACTTTCCATAGTCTGGGAAAATATTGTACTCGAAGCACCCCATTAAAGAGAACGACTAGAAAAACCAATGCTTTCCTGGGAAGTTGCATAATACCTTCGTTTGTGATGAGATCGAATCCAGGAGCTTTTTGTTTCGTAGTCTTTTTATGTTTCTCTTTACTTCCCCAACTGTGACTGGTCTTGGAGCGATGGACAGTTGTAAGTGCTGCCGCAGTGTGCATTCGACTTCGTTTTCGAACTCTGCATTGTTGCCTTCATTAGGTGTAAAAATGGCGGCTAGGTGTTTTGCAAACATGTTAGCTTTTTCTCTAATTGTTTTAGTCCAGCTAGACTGAGTTCTAATAGGGCATTTATATTGCTGTGGCCTGTTTAACGCCTTTGTAAACTTCCAGAGAGAATATTCTGTCGGTTTTGTGGCAGTTATATTTTCCAATTTATTTTGTAGTGTGGCATTATTTAAGCTATCTATTAAATTTTTCAGTTCTCTCATAGCTTTGTTAGTTGCAGTCTTATCGCATTTATATCAAGTTTGGTGCCATATTCTACGTAATCTCCTCTTTTCTAGTATTTTGCGTTTTATTTCTAGAGGTACGCTCCCAACCGCCTGTCGTATTTTTTCTTTTTTTAAGGGAGTATTGATCCAGCAAGCCTTTTGTATAAGGTTAGTAATGTATTGGATTGCATCATCTATCTCATCAGGTGTTTCCAAGGAGACATTTATCTCGATACTTTTCTCAATGTACTCTCTGAAGCCTTCCCATTCAGTGAGATTATTGTACAAGGCATCAGGCCTCTCGTAACTAATGATTGACTTAATAATAGTTAGGAAGATAAGGGTGTGATCAGAGCTACTGTCTAGGCAGGATTCAGCCTTCATGTAATTGGTCGAGAGTCCCTTTATTATGAAGAAGTCTAATAAATCTTGTTTTTTATTTGGATCTGTGGGCCAGTAAGTTGGTTCTCCTGATGAGATACAGTTGAGATTGTTTTCATCAAGGCTTAGTTTTAGTTGCCTACCTCTAGTTGTTGTTAACCTTGAGCCCCAGATATGTATTTTTTGCGTTCCAGTCTCCACCGGCCACAAATCTTCCCCCTAGTGTTAAGAAGTATTCTGCCAAATTTGCTGCACTAATTGTATGTCTCGGTGGACAGTATATTGCTGATAGGTTAAGATGTCCACAGCTGCTTTTTACCGCAATGGTTGTAGCCTGAATATAGTTTGTCCTAAATTCTGGGAGGACTTGTTGTCTGATGGAGTTTCTTATTACAATGGCGTACCTGCATGGCCCGTTCCATCAGGATGATTAGTGACGTAGGACTTGCATCCTTTGACGATGATTTTGCTTTAATCTGTACAGTGTGCCTCAGATATTTGAACAACATCAAGTAGATTGTTATATATCAGTAGTTCTAATTCAGCTTTGTTTGGGGCAAGACCATTGTTATTCCACATACCAACTCTCAGAGCGGTCATTTTGATATTTTTCCAACTAGTGTGATTATAAGACTCATAAGAGTGCTCATCTGTTGTAAGATCATGTCGAATTTTTCGGACTATTTGATTAATAACTCTTCTATTTTGCTACTTATGCTGGTTGTAGTCGTTGGTTCGTTTTTTTTCTTTTTCAATATATCAGAGTCGAGCTGTTGTTCCTGTGTTTCTTTAGGATGAGGTCGGTTATCTATGGGAATAGTTTTACTTGGCACCTCTCGTGTTTTACCCTTGAACACTGGGTTTCTTGCCATACGTCTTTCCAGGATCTCTTTATACACTTTGCAGTCTTTATAATTGGCCGGGTGCGCGCCTTGGCAAAGGGCACGTTGTGCTGATGTGTTACGGTCTTTCTTTGGACAATCTGCAGTTCTATGTCCCTGAGCCCATTTTACACATCGGTAAGGCCTCATGCAGTAATTTTTGGAATAACCATACTGTTGGCACCTTTGGCATTGTGGCAATGTTGTTTTCTTTTTTGGATCTTGAATTGTTATCGACTGGTGATGGATATATCTAATATCTTTCACTGCTGCGTTGTTGTCTCCTGGTTCGATGTTAACAAAGAATGTGGAGGTTGGTTTTTTATCTGGTCCAAATTTTAAATTTATAATTTCACCATAGACTTTATTTCCAGTTTTTTCAATCGCTTCTATGATTGCACTATGTGGGGTTGTATGATGTAGATTTTTTATGACTACTCTATAGCAGCGTTAATCTTTCAAGTTATAAGTATGACCTATGAGACCTTTGTTTCGGACTAGGTTGATAACATTTTTGTATATTGCTATGTCCACACAGGTTACTCTCAGTTGGTTTCTGTTGACAATTTTTATTGTATAGCTGTCCTTGTCTGCTGTGGATTGTATCAGTTCTAGAAGTTTATTAACGTCTTCAATGCCGTATAATATTATTGGTAGTGGTTTGCTTGGCCGTTTTTCTGTTGATTTCTTCACAGCCTCTTTGCGATCGATAGGTAATCCAATAAACCTATTGCTTGTTGTGATTTTTTCTGGCGAAGGGGTCTGTAGTTTCTGTCTTTTTCGCTTGTGGTTTCTGCTTACAGGAACTCTGTGCCAGTCTGCTGGTTTTGGTGTTGGGTTATAGTTGGGTTTGCAGCATTGTAGTAGCAGCTTCTGACTGGGAAATACTTCCCATCGACGAACTTCTAGTTCTTGCGAACAGATTAGAATGGAGTACCTGCTGGACAAATTGTTTTTCAGTAGTATTTACTAGTGCAGGGGCCTGGTTACACACCCCTACACAGTCTTCGGTAGCAGATTTCACACCATGAGGCCCGGGTACTTCATGGCGCCGGGGGTTAGCCGGATCGCTTGATAAATCATATTCTTTATTTTTCATCATTTCATAATAAGATTTCAATTCACTTGTCATGTTGTTCCCACGAGAAAGGTCCATTTAAATAGTCACTTGAGGGGTGACGCCTATTCCCTCAAGAAGGCTACATACAACAGAGTTTGCCAGGTCCACAGAGGTTGGCACGTATCCTACCATAGAATTTGGGGTAACTTTTGAAAAGGTTTTCTACCTTTTGGTCCAGGCGGTAAAGCCAAGATCACCGTTCCCGAGACATCGGTGTTTACGGTAAAATGGGCATTTCCTCCCATACTTTGTCTTTGTGGTTTGTTGTTATCCACAATGTCAGGTTAGTTAAAACCGTCGCCCGATATTCGACATTGTCATTTGTTTAGCACCACCAGGAGAGCACGTGTAGGGTACTGGAGGTAATTCCTACGGACGCAAATGACTCCATTTTCCATTTACCATATAACTGTAATTTTGTTTGATGTTTACAAGTGACCAAGCTACGTCTGAAAATAGCTGCGGAAATAAAACTATATGTTGTTAATAAAAAAAAAATTCAACTCGAAAATAATGATTTTGTGGCGATGTATTCCTTCACCGATAGTATAGGCGATTTTTTTTCTCTCGAACTGACTACGCTATTAGCAGAGCATGGTCTTAATAGCTTCACCGGACTACTAAGGCGAGCGTTTGAAGGACTCAGCCGATTTTATAGGGCTTGGGCTGTTTCATTATACATGTAATTCGCGACCTATCTGAGCTAACCTAAACAAAGCAACATATTCATATTTATATGAGTTATTTAAACATAATATATGTCTTCCAAGCATACCTACCTCGACAACTTTTGTATGTATTTTGTGTCGGATAATTTTTCTAAACTATTTTAAGTTCGTTAAGGGAAAAATAAAACCCTTCCACTTTTATGTGTAAGCATGTGTGCATGCAGGTGTGTGGAGGTATGAGCTACATAACATTGAAAATTGTTTTTCAAATCGGATCAATAGTTCCTGATATTACCACCTACAACGTCACAAACTCACAAACTTTACCTCATTATAATACTAGTATAGAACAGTAGTACAGATGAAATGGACACAATTCGAAAACAGGTGTGTGATGAAATAAAAACAAAAATTGACCAACATTTTGTAAACAATGTCGAACACAATTGAAATGGAATAACATAACAACTAAGGCGGTTCATTACGTACTAAGATTTGGTGCTCATTTAGGGTTAGACGAACTGACAAGCGTATATGTTTTAATTCACATATTTAATCATGTCTTAGTGGGACTGCTATCAATATGTGTATCTTTCAACATGGCATTAAAAACAATGTGTAATATACCTATATTTTAACTGCAAATTATATACAGACATAAATAGCAACCATAATTAAACCATAAATATTCCATAATTACATTAATTTTGATTTAATAAGTGAGTCGATACAAATTATCTCATATTTTTAAACAAAGCAAAACTTTTAGGTTTTATTTCGAATTTTCAAATTATAACCTCAAAACAAAATGGCCGACACATACTTATTAATCCCAATAATTATTCTGATACCAGTTTTTATCATAAATACTAAATGTCACACACCCAAAAACGATTCAGACGTTCTTATATCGTATGCGAATCACGCCGAAGCGGATCTGCCACAGAGAATATTCACCCGCCCGAAATTAACAACAGATAATACAAGAGTCATAATACCAGAGACTGTCAACACTTTTAAAACGACTACAGAGTATGTAGAAATGGAAGACACGAAAGACGATATTGTTTTTATACCAAATGATAAACCAATCGAAAGAAATTTTAATAATTATGGCGGTGCTAAACTGAACGATCTGTTGACAATGAAGACCGTCGGTGATGTAGCCAATGATCACAATTTGAAACTGGAGACGGGTAAGCTTCTATAAATTCTATAAAATTAAAAAAATCAAATGTGTTCTCATGCGAAAAAAAAGAAACGTAGTATTCTGATTATTTTTTAAGAGAATTAGATGAATACAGTATGGAGGTGGTAAACATTAATTTTCGGCTTTATTTTTTAATATTCCACTATACCAGGTGACTGTTTAGACAGTAGCAATATTTCTGGAGGACAATCTGCACTCGATTCTCGTTCTAAATCAATTAAAAAAATAAGTGATTAAAATTTGATTAATTTGATATTTGATATTTGATTAAAATACAAATTTTATAAACTATCTTCTACGTGTCTATGTTAATATACGGAGTCAATGACCAGCAGATGATTTCATTTTCATTTGAAAGGAAACGTGAGAACGTCAGGAATAAAACAAAAGTGTTTATTGTCTGTTTTATCATCGAAAGTTATTAACTCCGGGTCGCCTATTATAGCTTTTGGTACCGATCATTGACCTAAGGTTTATTATTTTATACGTGTGTAGCTATACTTTTGAAAGTTTTAGAATAAACTTTAACTTAGGTATTCTTGGTTGTTTATTAGTGTTTGTTGTGATTATATTATTTTATATGTTAAATGTGATCACGATGTGTCATATCCTAGAACACTGCGAGTGTTTGACCTTTTACCTGGTATATTTGTAATATTAATAATAAACATCGCAGAATAACTTCTAAAGTGCACGATAGTTGCTACGATTTAGAAGAGAATATAATATGTTATTACAACGTTTTTCTCTCTTTTTCTCTTCCTTTCTTTGTATAAATATACTTCGAGTATATTGATAATATACTATCTCGTTCTTTCACAGCATAAAACCTATACATATCGCTATATAACCTATCGCTATTTCGTTATACAGTTTCGTTTTTTTTTAAATCGAATTCACAAAAAGAGTTTCACTTCAATATAAAGTTACATTATTTAATTTTTGTTCGCATATTCTTAATTATTGCAATAGCTAGACAACACTATAGGAAACCTAAGGAAGACATAAGGAAACCTGAACCTGAGATATGTTCTTGTAGTACTGCTAAATTATGTTTGTTTCGGAAGTCTCTTAGTCTGAGATTGCCAAATAGATACATTGTAGACAGCGCGTACTTTGCGTATACGTTTATGTTCCATTATTGAGACATTCAGATGCTGGAATATTGAATATAACCTATCGCTACTATGTATTCTATTATATAATACTATGTATTCAATTGTATTAGGACTTTACCTATGAAATTGCCGTTTTTTAAGAAAAAATTTTACCGAATTTTTTTCATGTATTTTTTATTTGTACTAATCGAAGTGATCACCCATGCAATCAATGCATCCTTGCCAACGTAGTGGCAGTTAATTGATGCCCTTCTTAAAGAAATCAGCTGAACGGGAGGTAACATATTCTTCAAAAGCAATTTGTACTACCTCTCGGGTATCGATGTTTTTTTCCGCCAAGGAGTTATCTAAATTCTGGAAAAAGTAGTAGTCTGTAGACACAAGGTCTGGTAAGTAGGGCGGATGTCGGAGAATTTCCAACCCCAGTTCTTGCAAATTGGAGACCGTCTGCTGTGCAGTATGAGGTCGCACGTTGTCGTGCAGGAGCAGCGGAGACGAGCGATTGACCAATGCTGGTTGCAGATGTGCCTGCTTCTCTATCATTGTGTTCAGTTCTTCACAGTACACATCTGCAGTAATGCTCATATCGTTTGGTAAGAAGCTGTGATGAATCACACCGGCGCTAGACCACCAAACAGTGGCCATCACTTTTCTAGGGGTAAGTTTTCGTTTAGGGCATTGTTTAGGTGCTGAACCAGGATCCAACCAACTTGCTGAGCGCTTGCGGTTATCAAACAGAATCCATTTTTCATCACAGGTAACAATGCGGTTACGGTTCAAAATTCCTTCATTTGTGTGTCTGTTGAGCGGTGCAAGGCACGTCTCGACGTATACTTTGCGCTGGCGATCATTCAGTTCTTGGGGCACCCATTTGTCAAGCTTTTTTACCTTGCCAATTTGACGCAAATGGACCAATATTGTTTTGATGCTAACGTCGAAAGCAGCTGCTAATTCAGCCGTAGATTGTGTATCATCAGCTTCCGCAATCGCTTTTAATTCGTCATTGTCTACCAAAGTCTTCAGACGACCACGAGGTTCATTTTTCAGGTCGAGATTCCCAGATTGGAAGCGAGCAAACCAATAATAGGTGGTGCGTTGGTCTGTAGTGTTAGCTCCGTAAACGTCGTTGATGTTGCGTGCCGCTTGTGCCGCGTTGCTGCCACGACAGTACACATATTCCATAATTACACGAATTTTTAACGTATCTATGATGACAAAAAAGATTGAAATGCGATGAAAATGTAACACTAATCAATAAACAAATGAATTACATGTTTTTAAGATAAAATTAATTTGAAACTAGAATTTTTATCCAAACAAAAATTATTTTGATTTGAAATGGCAAGTACTGCAGAACGGCAATTTCATAGGTAAAGACCTACTATTATAATTATATATGTATTCAATGCAATTATCAGTCATTTATTTATCAAAAAATTTATACAAAGAATAAAATAGATTCTTACGATTATTTCATTTTTTTTTATATCATAGGAGGCAAACGAATAGATGGATCACTTGATGTTAAGTAATCACCACCGGCCATAAACACTTGTAACAGTTGCAAATATGTTGCCAGCCTGTGTTGGCGGCTGGAGGAAGGGAAGTAGGAAGGGGAAGGGGAGGGTAGGTGGGTCTCCGGAGCTCGCACTGACCGAACGTAACACAATAATTCAAGCACTGTTACTTAACGTGGGTTTTCTGTGAGAGGATGGGACTGCACCGGACGAGCCGACCTATTCATTCTGAAACCAATAATAGCTTCAGATTAGCTCTACCACCTACAAAATACCTACGATCAACAATATAGGTGTAACAACGCAGTTGTAATTAAACCAAAAACTAATTAAATCTAATATTTCAGAAGCTTCACAGAAAGATATTATATTCGTATCAGGACAAAACAATGAGAATGTTGAAAAGCAACCAAAAAGTGAGACGCACGTAGAAACACGACGAAGCGAGAAAAGCATAGCAAAGAAAGCTAAAAATCTCAACTGCACTAACGTGGAATGCACGAACGCGATCAAAACAGTCTGCGGCGGGAAAATGGAAAACAAAAAATGGCGTTATAGATTATTTTTAAACAATTGTTACTTTAGAAAAGTTAATTGCGGTTTCAAATACGAGATTAACAGTAAGTAAATGATTTACAATCTGTGTAATCTATATATTATAATAAAAGAAGGCCAAATCTATACATTACATATTTTAAGGTAGGGTACACTTTGTTATTCATATAGAAGCCATTATTACAATTTTTGTCTGTCAGTCTGTTTGAACACGTATCACTCAGAAAGTACTGAACCAATCTTGACGAAACTTGACACAGGAATAACTAATAGTAATATAAAATAATACTAGGTTACATATAGGATACTTTTTGTTCCATAAAATGCAAGGAGTTCTCTAGGACAATGGATGAAAGACAAAAATTTTTAGTAACTAGATTTTTTTACGATACCTCAGTATGCCAGCACCGTTGGAAGAATAAGAATTTTAGAAAAGCTGGTTCTTTAATATATATCTTCTTTTGTGTTCTTCAAAACAGCGTTTACTGGTAGCCAGTTAACGTTATGTTTTTTAATTCGCATCACATCGTTACAGGTCAAAATTTTAATTTATACATTATTTTAGGAAAATTTTGTTTTCAGTACTTTTAAACACTATTAATGCATGCATTTATTACAGCCAGACATTTTGTCAATATACAATAATGGGCCCGATACTATATTTTATAATTAAAAAATAATGAATTTCAAACCATTTCATTATTCTATTGCAAACAATAAACATTTTATTTTATTAACCAAGTTATTCTAAATACATATATTTATTTTATTTATTTATAGCAAAAAATCGGTCTGACTATTAAGTATATAGCTGAATTAATGTCTGTAAGATGAAATTTGTACTTATTTATGTCATAATAAAATTACGGCTATTCCAACATGGTTTGAGATTACTTTTATCTTTATTTACAAAGAATAGCATTAGACACATTATTGTCGATAACTAAAATGTCTGGCAATAATAATTCCTTGTTTTAATAGCGTATCAAAGTTAGTGAAAAAAGACATCCTTAAATTACTTAAAAATCGATAGGATCTTAGACTGTTGAGTTGCAGTTTTTATTTTTTATTCATAATCTTATGTTATTTGACCTTATATTTTATAATATTGGTGGCAAGCATACTATGTAATATATTGTGTATAATTGAATAATAAATAATAGCACGCAGAATGCAAACTGAGATAGCTGCATTTACTAATTTAAATTGGTAACACTGTTGACTGACGGGGAAGGAAACGATAGTGAGGAAACCTGAACATGAGAAATGTTCTTGCAATACTACTGAATGTGGCAACATGGAACTATGGATTTCCCAAAATCGTCAATACATCTTAAGGTGGCGTGGTGATTATGATCATACCTTCCTTTGGAAAGAGACCTATGGCTCTATAGTGGCTCTTACAGGCTAAAGTCTTGATAAATTCTGAAATGTCGCAGAAACTCACCAGAAAATTTTAAGAACTGGGCCGCCATCTTGCTGGAACATTAAAATAATCAAAAGACACTTCTATATAATGCGATATTATTCATTTGATAATGATATGGATCATTTAAAAGATTTATGTCTAGGTCATACGCGGTAAAAAGTGAAACTTTCAAAAATTGAGTCATCATGGGACGCCTGGCAGATGTGAAACATCGAAATTGTTTTATATAGCTTATATGCATAAAAGAACAGATTACGACAGGAATCAGCTATGGCATAATGAAAAGATAAAGCATTACAAATTTGATTATATAAATATTCATTTTTAATAAATATAAAAATTGAAATATGCGCGTACGTGGAGTGTTTGGCGGCATTTATCAAAGGGCACTAGGTCGTCAGCGCGTACCGCCTAACACTAGTAGAACGAGTGACCGATAAAACAATTTCAATCTTACATTTATACAGATAGGGTTGCAAATGTTTTTGAGTATTTCGTTAATAGTGCAATGTTCATCTTTTGCGTCGCCACGCCAACGATCAGGTTTACCCTCCTGTTACCATAGATGTTTCACATCAAAAACAGAAACTTCTCACTTTTATCCCTTAGGCAAGCAAGACACAGCTCCCACTCTCCAAACAAAAGAGGAAAATAAAGTCCACTGTAATATTTAATAATGGATTTCCGAAAAGTAGCGCATTCTTCAATTAACAACCCACTTTACCCGACACAGTGTTTACACTCACTAAAGTTTGTAGCACAATTTCACTCGACAAACATATTTCAGGATATAAGGTTGTCGAAATGGAGAAATGTAAAACCTTCGGCTCTCGTAACCCAGAACAACTGCCTACGTATAACGTGAATCCTTACTTCATGGTGAAGCCAGAAAAGATAAATAATACAAGGAGAAGTTCTTCTTCGAGGAGGTAAGCAGAATAAATTAATTCCCTGACATTTTTTCATTGCGGTCGTATTCAAAGAAAGGCTCTGTAAGACATACGAATGGCTACCGAATTGTGAGTTGTCAATGCAATTCTTCTAGGTATGAAGTAAGTATTAAGTTTGGGGTGTAAAGGGTGTCAAACAACATCATAAGACTTGAGACACCTAAGCCAACCTCACCTGCACGTGGTGCACCCTGCTGAATAACGAACGAGGCAGTGTCGAAAGCGTGGTGGTAGGGTTTTACAGCCTGACTGGGTCGCAACCACCATGTATATGGCGAAAAAGCTCGTAATAGTGATTCGCTTCTGCGGGTCGCGTTTTTGGATCAGTCTATGCATATCGAGCTTTTTGCAGGCCGGCATGATAGTGGCGACCAGCGATGGATAGTGTGTCAATCAGTGGTCGCTATTATTTTTGGATTGCACTGTGCTTACCATCAGGCATAGTGCAGTCATTTGCCGTGCTACAATAAAAAAAAAAAGGTATTCGCATTAGCATGATTGTAAGTCACATGTAAGATGCCTGCACTCAGTTGAATTGCAACAACTAAGCATATGACGGTGAACGAAAGCATCGTGAGGAACCAAAACCTGAGAAATGTTCTTGTATCACCGTGTGTGTGATAATATGCAATTGTGGATTTCTTGGTGTTTGAGATCGCCAATACATTGTGGCCTGGCTTTTTGTTTGTGACAATATCTTCTTTCAGACAAAGTCCTATGGCCCTAGATTGAGTATTTATGTATTAAGAAAACTAACAGCTATAATGTACATTACATGGTTATTAGAGCAAAAAACATTGAGTCATTTTTTTTTCGAAATGACTACGCTATTGACCCAGCAGGGTCTTACCAGCTTCACCGGACTACTAAAGCGAGCGCTTAAGGCACTCAGCCGATTTTATTTTGGTAACCAGCTCAAGGGTGCACGGCACACCTCGGCTTGGCTGTTGCTTGTTGCATGCAAAATCGCGACCTATCTTAGCTAACCTAGCTGACTATTCACACATGTATGAGTTGTTAAAACATACATGTGTACCAAGCATACACGCCACAACAACTCCTCCATATATTTATTATCGGAAAATTGAGAGTTTTTCAGTTCGATAAGAGAAAAAAAAATGCACGTGTGTGGGGGTGATCGTGTAGAGTTGTAGCAGTGATGTATGTTTGTGTGTTACCGTATCGCGCAAGCAACGCACTCAAGGGCTCCCTACCGAGGGATCGAACCTAGGCTTGAGCCGCTGCCGTGGGAGGCCTAATCGGATGTGTGGGAGCGAAATAAATCCCCAGACCACGGCGGCGTGATCTGTGGGTACGCGGGCGTGGGCGTGAACACGCTCCGTTTCGAGAGACAGGCTGGTACTGATCGTTCGCTGCCGTGATTGAATCAGGAGGGTCGGTAAAAATGTGTCGCGGACGTCTTTTATAACGCGCAGCGTTAGGTACGGGTTCATAGTTTGCGGCGGATACCACTAACTGACTGGGATGATTCGCGGCTTTTTCAAATGATTTTACGTACGCCCAGATAGAAGGGATCTCTAGGTCTCTATGAAGATCGACTCTCTGGATGTACCACGGGGCACCGGTCACTTTACGTAAAACATGATTTTGGAGAACCTGCAGCTAATGAAAGTTATCTTTGGACATATGTGCAAAAACGGGGCAGCTATATGTCATCACGGGACGGACACACGTCTTATACAAAGTGAGCTTGTGTCTGAGGGAACCCATATCGAGTCATTTATAAGTCTTCGCCGATATATCTATACTAATATATAAAGCTGAAGAGTTTGTTTGTTTGTTTGTTTGTTTGTTTGTTTGTTTGGTTGAACGCTATGATCTCAAGAACTACAGATCCGATTTAAAAGTTTCTTTTAGTGTTAGATAGCTCATTTATCGAGGATGGCTATAGGCTACATATCATCACGTTAAAACCAAAAGGAGCTGAGCACTAATGAAAAATGTCTCAAAATCGGGCTACTTTGGAAGCTTCCGCTGCGTGTTAATGTCAGTATTATATGCGTTGCCATGGTAACGCGATAACATTCTATCGAAAATATTTTCATGGTTTATTTTGTGTTCCTATTCAAAAGGTTTATTCTACGTTACTTTTGTTTCCAATTTTTAATTATACGTGGTACGTTTATATCGGAAACATTTCTAAAGTTTATTTTCTGTTGCTATTCAAAATGTTTAGTAGTAATAATATTCGTCCAATAAGATAGTCGAAGGAATTAATCCATACTGCCAATTCTGAAGTTGTCAATATAGGTATTTTTCTTCTATGTCCAAGATAATGTTAAGGTATAAGAGCCAAA
>JACEII010000699.1:9654-32956 GCA_014332785.1 Antheraea mylitta
TTAATAAGCCACCGTTTTAATAAATAATTTCATATAACACTAAATTTTATTGTTATCATATGAAATATTTATTACAGAGAGGCCATTACAAGTACAAGGAAATAGAGTGGACAATACAGCAATAATGCCTCAAATAATAGAGATACCGCCTACTGCAGGGACATCTCAGGATTCTTCACTTGGGACCTCTTATAAACCAAAAATTGGTGTTAAGAATTGTAAGTTTTGAATCTTACTGTTTGATTATATTGATAGATTAAAAACAAGTAGTAATAATGTTTAATATATACTAATAATACATAGATGGTCCAGTCTTTGGGCACTGCCCTTCTTTAATAATATTTTGTATTAATTATATTTATAATATATTAATACTGAATGTCGACTTCATAAGTATTCATCATTTTAAATCTATTCTATACATATAATCTAAATGAAGTATTCCAAATGATGTATGTAATATCAAAATAATTAAAATCACTGGTTGAGTATGAAAGTATACATGTTCCCGATAACAATAACGCAATTTTTAAAATTTTGTCGGTCTGTCTGTTTATTACGGGAAATCTCCGAAACAACTGGACCGATTTTGACGAGAACTTCAGTGCCAGATTGCTAAAATTAGAGCGGGTTACTTAGGCTACTCTAAATTAGACAACTGTTGACCGCGGCTTTGCCCACATTGCTATCTCCAAAATGGTCAGACCAATTTTCACAAAACTTTCACCGGCAGATAGCGGACTTCATAAGAAGTATATTAGTCTATTTTAATTTAGACTAGCTCTTAACCGTGGTTTTGCCCGCATCACTATCTCCGAAACGATTAGACCTATTTTCACTAGTTTTAACCAGCAGATAGCAAACGTCATAAAAAGTAATTTAGTATATTTTAATTTAGACTAACTCTTAACCGTGGCTTTGCCCGCATCACAATCTCCAAAACGATTAGACCTATTTTTACGGGACCGATTTTCACCGGTCGATAGCGGACATCTTAATGAGTAATTTAGTCTAACTTCATTGAGGTTACCTGTTAACAATAGCTTCGCCTGCAATGCTATCTCCATAATGGTTGGACTGATTTATCGGGACTTTCACTGATAGATAGCTGCCCTTATAGAAAGTAATTTCGCTTATTCTATTTTAAACTAGCTGTTACCCGCGACTTTGTCAAATTTAATTGAAGTTATCTTAATGATTAATCATTTCATCACTTCTTTCCTTCTTTAAAAATGGCAACATGTTTGCACACACAATTTCAGCAATCTCAAATATATAAAACTATAAATGATGGAGATGAAAGAGAAAACATAAACATGTGTAAACTACACAAAACATATTATACGTTCTTATAGTCTATACTTTAATGCAGGCAATATCTCTAGTAGAAATGTAATTTTCTACATTTCTGTTTACATATGTTACTTATATTATCCTTATTTTGCAGATAGCAAGAAAGGCCCATACATTTTTAAAGATAAGTATATTATGAAGTTTACAAAGAAGCTCCATAAACTTAAAGCAAAATGTAAGACTCAAACAAAAAGAATAAAAATGGCAGAAAGGCTTGCGTGTAGAAACAATATTTTAAAAGAATGTCATAATATTTCTAAATCTGCAGAGATTATTATTAAAATGCAAATGAATAATAAAAATAAACCCAGAGGTAGAAGATACACTCTTAAAGAAAAAATTGTATCATTGACCATATTAAAACAAAGTCCAAAAGCCTACAATTTCTTAAAAAGTGTATTTACACTACCGTCAAAAAGAACATTACAAAAAGTTCTGAAGTTACTAGTCATAAAACCAGGAATAAACCAAGAATTGTTTGATAACATAAAATTAGCTGTAAGTAAATTTAGTCTGGAAAAAAAATTAGTAGTCTTAATGTTTGATGAAGTATCTCTAGCTCCGGGTTTATATTATAATAAACAGCACGAAATAGTAGGCTTTGAAGATTTTGGTACAAAGAAGACGCAAAACTTTGCTGACCATGCTCTAGTTTTTATGATCAAAGGCTTAAAGAGTAAATATAAATTGCCTGTATGGTTTTCTTTTTGTAAAAGTTCTACAAAGAAATTAGATCTCAAAAATATTATTAAAAGCTTAGTAACAAAAATCAGTAGTACAGGGTTGATTGTGGTCGCTACCGTTTGTGACCAATCACCAATAAATATTGCGACCATAAACAGTTTAAAAGAAGAAAGCAAGGCAGAATATTTAAAGAAAGGAAAGGATTACAAATCTGAAGCGATTAATATTGATGGTAATATAATTTATCCATTATATGATCCACCGCACCTTTTAAAGGGGATAAGAAATAATTTGTTACAAAATAATTTACGATACATCCAAAACAATGAAGTCAAAATGGCAAAATGGGAACATCTACAATTATTACTTAAGGAAGACACAGGATCTGATGAAATAAGATTAGTAAACAAATTGACTGAAGCTCCTGTTTATAAAGAGAGAATACCGAAAATGAAAGTAAAGCATGCTGCCCAAGTATTCAGTCAACGAGTTTCATCTGCAATGCGATTTTTAGCAAGTAATTACTCCTTTCGTTATTTTATTCAGTATTTCAAGTATTTTTTTTTTTCGAATTACGCTATTGGCCTTACTAGGCCGCTTACAGCTTGACCGGACTATTATTGATAATTAAAATTCGTATAATAATCGCTCTATTTATAAAAAAGTTTATACAAGAAATGATGAGTATAAACAACTCCATACGTCTTTTCTGACGCATTTAATTTGAATTGGTTTGAATAAGTTTTTTTTTGTTTATAGTTACAAATTTACAATTAAAATACTTTCACAATTTTATTTCAAACTTAAAATATAAGGGCTAACTAAAATATACTATGAGTTCATTTTCAAGTGTCTACAAAATTGTATTATAATTTAGCATTATTAGCATTATGTAATAAACATTTGTATATTCAAGATGTAACATAAATATTAAATTAAACATTTTTATTTTCAGGACACAAAATATTGCCTACAGAGTGTGAACAGACAGCCGAGGTGTTGATTTGATAAAATATTTGATTCTTTTAATGGAGGCTCATATAAAGATAGCAGCAA
Organism: Antheraea mylitta; assembly: GCA_014332785.1. NCBI lineage: Eukaryota > Metazoa > Arthropoda > Insecta > Lepidoptera > Saturniidae > Antheraea > Antheraea mylitta. The sequence continues at coordinate 12,748 of JACEII010000699.1, forward strand.
AGTTTAAAAAGGATGCTTGAAGAATGGGTCGCCCCATTTTAAATTATGGGATGATGTAATACCTATTTTAAAGTCGATGGGTTTTGAAGTAAATAAAAAACAAAGTGACGGTACTGTTACAATGAAATATGTAAAGGTTACATCTTTGAACAATTTTATACATAATATGAAAACTATGAAGGAAATGTGGCAGTATTTAAAAATTAAATATAATGTAACTAGCATATTAATGAGGAATCTTAATCAAGATCCTCTTGAAAACTTTTTTTGTCAAATAAGAAGTAATGGCATTAGAAATACAAACCCAACTACTTACCAATTTACAAATGCGTACAAAACACTGTTAATAAATAATTTTACTTAACCTCACTCTGTGAATGCTAATTGTGAAGAAGATCACAATAGAAGTTTAAAGTTAGTCAAATTGTTATTTAAAGACAAGAACACAGTACAAGAGCAGTTACAAAACACTATTGAGCTTGATTTTGATTTAATAGATGTATGTGGTGAATACCAATTACAAGTCTTCTTTATTGCACATAGAAGCTAAAAGTTATGTAACGGGGTATGTTGCCAAAATGTGTAGGTTGAAAATTTTCAAAAAATGTGAAACATGTAATATGTTTGTATTTTCTCAAAACGAACATTATGATAATGATTTTATAGCAGAAATAGATTATACAAAAAAATCTTTATATTACCCATCAGGAGACTTTAGGAGTATTATGAATGAAATTTATAACATTACAGTAAGTTGTTTACGTAAAATACCACAAGAATGCAATTTACCTCAAAAAATTGCTCTTTATATTGATGTACATTGTAATTTTAATATATTTAAATGTCCAGAACATAAGAGTGAGTTGATAGAATACATCATAAAATTAGCAATCAACATTATCATTCATACTTGGTGTAAAGGGGTCAATAGTATTTTAAGTGGAAAGCAACACAGATTTGATTCAAACGACCCAATAAAGACTGCAGCCTCTCTGTATTACAACAAATGTAGGAATAGAAAGAAATTTTAATTTATTATATTTTATTGCATTTATCCTTAATAGTTTTGATCGAATTTTTAGAAAACAATTATTGTTTAGATATACATTTCCTTCACGGTTTTTATTTTGTGTAATAAATTGTTCAAATTTAGAGCTTTCTCATATTTCTTTGTAATAGTACCGTCACTTAGTTTTTTATTTATCCATGGACTTCAAAATCCCATAATTTAAAATGTAATAAGCCATTTTTTAAGCAATGTTTGTAAACTTTGCTAGTATCTTTAGTGTTCCACTTCAACTGTTTGAATTGTAATTATAACACTAATTGTGTGTACTTGCTAAAAACCGCGTTACAGATGAAACTCTTTGATTGAAAACTTGGGCAGCGTGCTTTACTTTTATTGTGGGTATTCTCTTTTTATATAGATGTGCTTCAGACAATTTATTTACTTAATTCATGGGATCCCGTATCTTCCCTAAATAATTCTAGATGTTCCCATTTTGAGTTCATTGTTTACATTAACATACATTTTTTGATAATAAATTTCCCATCCTCCTTAAAAGGTGCGGAGGATCATACAATTAATAAATTATATACCATCAATATGAATAGCTTCAAATTTGTAATCCTCTCCTTTCTTTATATATTCTGCTTTCTTGTAAGATGTTAATAATAGCAATATTTATTTGTGATTAGTCACAAAGGATGGCAACCACAATCAGTCCTGCAATACTGATGTTTTTAATAAGTTTCAATAATCATTATAAAATCAATTGTATTCGTAAATCTTTACAAAAAGTAAACCATACAGATAGTTTACTCTTTAAAACTTTGATCATGAAGACCAGAGCATATTCAGTAAAATTTTGGATCTTCTTTGTACCAAAATCTTCAGAGCTTCTATTTCATGGTGTTAATTGTTATATAAACCTAATAGAAGTACTTCATCAAACATTAAGACTACAAATTTTTTCCAGACTAAATTTACTTACTTAAGTTAATGTTATTAAACAATTTTTTTTTTTGATTATATAACTAGTAATTTTAGGACTTTTTGACGGTAGAGTAATATGCTTTTTAATATATCGTCGGCATTTGGGATTTATTTTAACATAGTGATACAATTTTTTCTTTAATAGTGAATTCTATACCTCAGAATTCGTTTTTGTTATTCATTTGCATTTTTATAATAGTTTTGTGTGGATTTAGAAATATTGTCACATTCTTTTAAAATATTCTTTTTCTATATATGCAAGCTTTTCTGTTATTATTATTTATAATTTTAGAAAATCATAATATTCAGGATTAAGTTTTAAATATTGTTATAGTAATTAATCTGATTGCATAAATGTACTAAATCATAGAGCAATGCGATTGCTAGTCAGCTGGAGAGCCGTGGTGTTAGAGGCTTTACTGGAAGGTTCCTGTAGGATTTTCTTTATCTTTTGAGTTTGATTTTAATGACTGTGGTACACGGCTTGGTGCTCGTTATATTCACGATTTTTTCTGATGTTCCCATGAGTTCACAAAGTTGCTTATTTTTTTTTACCTGTAGTTGTGAGTTGGTCAAGAGTGACCGAGTGGAACAAATTTCTTGCGTGGACTATTTTTTTCGAAGGTTATGTTCTCAACATGCTACGCGTAGAGTTGGTGATATTAAGCATCTGAGGTCCTGGCAACCAGTCTTCAGCACCACCGGGATGTGGCAAGTGGACATCAGATGCGTGCTCTGCTCTCTTCGAGGCTGATGAATGATGTCAGTGCTGCTAAAATTCTTACACTACTCCGAGAATATACGAAGGTAGGGGTATCTGTTTTTAATGATTCTAATGTTTCTGTTTACTGTGATGCTAATGTGTTTAGCTCACTGTAAGAACATACAACGAGTCTCTATATCAGTTTTCAATGGTGGACAGATTAGCGGAAGGGTTGCATAGATCAACGGGAGGGCTGCACAGAGCACGGCTGCTGGGGTGCCCTGTCCAGGCGAGTGGCTGCTCTGCGCTGCTGAACTTCTCTCTGCTAGGACATCGGGTCTGTGACTGAGTTGTTATTTAGGGACGGACTTTTGGACTGTTTTACTATAGTCAATGACACCTTTTTTCTTTTAACTTTTAACATATACTTAACATATAGTCTACCTCCAAGTTAATTTATTTGCATTTAAATAATTATTTTGTGAGGATTTACAAATACTTTTATATTCTTTTAAATATTGTTTTTATATATATGCAAGTCTTTCTGTTTTCATTATTTATAATTTTAGAAGATTGTAATATTTAGGGTTAAGTTTCAAAATACTGTAATAGTAATTAATCTCATTGCATAAAAAATAGAGTTAACTGATATTATTACTACGTTTAATGTACCAAATGTGTCTGTGTTTTTTATGATTGTGTAAAAAAATGTTACAGTCATCTAGGATTAAGTAATAAAATACACTTCAATCATTATTAGAAATGTCTGTCTGTGGATTTGTTTGAACATGCATCATTGCTAAGGTATTCTGAGCACGATAGAACCTTTACTTTTTAAACCTTTGATAAAAAAAAAACGGGCATGATCAGTAAAATTTTGCGTCTTCTTTGTGCCAAGATCTTCAGAGCTTCTATTTCATAGTGTTTATTATAATATAAACTAGGAGCTAGAGATACTGCATCAATCATTAAGCCTACATATTTCAAACTAAGTTTACAGACAATTATAGGCTTTTGGACTATGCATTAATATAGTATATATCTTTTCTTTTAAAGTATATATTCTACTTCTGAGTTTATTCTTGTTATTCATTTTATTTTTATAATAATTTCTGCTGATTTAGAAGTATTGTCATATTATTTTAAAGTAGAGTTTCTATATGTAAGCCTTTCTGTTTTCATTGGTTATCATTTTAGAAAATAGTTATATTTAGGATTAAGTTTTAAAATATTGTTATAGTAATTAATCACATTTTATAAAAAATGGGGTGCTGTAAACTGATCTTATTACTATATCTAATGTAATAAATTTAAAGATTTATCAAGAATGAAAATCTAACCTGTATAGTTTTAATTTATATCTATATTATTTATACAGTTCTTATCAATCTGTTTAGTCGCTCTGAATAAAGCCTTGCGCATAACACAGTACTTATATTATATATAAATAAAATAACATAATACAGAGTACAGTACAAAACAAAGTAAAGTTATATTATTTGAATACATATGTGTTCTGAGTAGCTGTATTCAGAGCGGTAAAAATATTTGCGAAGAATCTAAGTATTATATTTTATTGTAATTGAAGTATGATGAAAATATAACTTAAAGATTTACATTAATTGGTGTTTTATTTCTACAATATCTGTAAGTAAATAAGTATTACTATTTAGTGCCATCTAGTGAGGAAAGCAGACAAAAGATAACGCCATCTATAGAGCAGGGTACGCCAGGTGTTTGTAGTTTTAGAACGCGAGTGGCTCATCTATCTTAGTATATAGTATCTTATCTATGGTAGGAATTCTGTTATCAGGAAGTTGAAGTCACAGATAATACTTATTATACTCTTTGAGTCACAGATATAAATTACGTACGTCTCGTATGCAATGTTCACAGCAAGATGTGATAACATTAACACATTGACAATTGACATATAAAAACACCACAATCACAGAGCCAACAATAGAAGAAACTAAAAAACTTTGAACACAGTAATAAAGAAAATTTTATATTCCACTTTATTTATTATATGCCTCGATTTGCCAGCTTCATGTAAACTTTTATGAACAGAAAAGAGTAAATCAGTCCTGATTCAGATACTAGTAAATCAGTCCTGATTCAGATACCTATTGTTTTATTATTACACCTGATAGATCTTTAAAACTTTAGTAAATGAAAAAAAAATTAAGGAAATGTCTTATAAGTATATGGTTACGATTTTTAAAATTTCTTAAATATTTATACTTCTTATATTTTGTAGTGTATTATATTTACAACTATTAAATAACATGTTCCTTTTTATATGAATATTTAATATTTATGTATTAATTAAATATTACATTTCTTAATTCAATAGAAAACAAAAAGATGGTAACTATTGGGTTTCAAACTGTTATCGTTAAACTCCCTATTATAGGTATGATAGTTATCTGTATTTTATTCGATGGATGACATAAGTGACATAAGAACGTCATATTTGAAAATACGGTTGTTGTAGTGGTAAGAATACGAATTACGAAACATAAACAAAAAGTTATATTTTTCAATAAAACGCAGCAATATGTCCATGTCTGAAGAAGATTTAGTTTTCGTCCCATGGATTGGTCCAATGAGCTATAAAAATACGTTAACAGTCATTGTCTTATCTTTAAATATTGAAATAATCGATCGCATATCTGAAGCTTTATTAGAAGTACACAAAAAAGGGAAATATAATTGGCATCTCAATGTTCTACGTTCATTCCACCTTGAAGAAGTCGTCAAACTGTCAGATATAACTGGAAGTGTTGCGCTCGACTTAGTAATAGTGGCTATAGATACAAATAGGTTGTTTTGTTTGGATTGGGCAAAGAATCAACTATTACAAGTCGATCCAGATATGAAGCAACGTCGAGTGGTACTTGTGAATGCTGGTAGATCGTCAGTGAAGGCAATGGCAGTCAGTCCGGATGAATTACTTACTTTCCAGGCAGATCATAGACTGGATTTAATTACTGCAGATGTTATCAGTGATAATCCAACATTTTTAGCTCGAAGACTATTAAAATATATTGAAGTTTCAGTTGGTGTAAAAACTGGTTTTCCAAATTTAAATATATGAATTACAGCGTGATAATATAATGTTGAGTTGTTGTCAGTAACTTACTCTGTCATGTCATGGTTTTATATTTTAAATGATATACTTGTATTATTTGATTGCATGTCTTGTAATATTGGTGACATTTTATGTAATATAGTTTGGTTTTGTATATAAGTGAATTGGATCGAAAATAATACTATGGAGCATGAATGCTGTGATGCCACAAATATCATCATGAAATTATCACAAGACAATTACCTGCTCAACAATGGCTGTAATAATCTGAAAAATTTGTTGCTAAAAATGAAATAAATAATAGAATATAATTTATTTTATTCAAGACTATAATTTCTTATTTTTTAAAACTCTTTCCTTAATATTATAATGTGATGTATGTATCTACAATATAATAAAATAAAATCTATGTATCTAAAAATAGGAGAAAAGCAATTGAGGATGAGAATTATAATTAATAAATTTTTGAACTTTATAGGTCTCGGTTTAAGGCATATTTATTAGTCCATGCTTTCATTGTATTAATTAAATTAATGTTAATTAGTTATTATGAATATCTTAATAACTGATTTCATAATATATGAGTTTATTTATGCATGTAAGACTTGGTAGACCTTAAGAGTTATGATAGTGACTTGTTGGATCCAAACAGAAGAAATCCTAAGGAGTGTTTGCATCAGGCAGGTAGATCATAAAACAAAAGCCAAATCCCACAACAGGAAAGATCAAGAAATGTTGTGCAGAACTTTAAATAAGAAAGAGTAAGAATATAATGTAAGGATTGTGGTTTATAACAAGATAAATGAAAAATTAATGTTTTCTTGTTCTTCCTATTACGTGGAGAAAGTGGGATAATATGAAGTTTATGCCAGCTAAATAATCCAAAATAAATAAAACCTATACAAAATAATATAATCAATTATGTAAGAAAAAATGAATACTATTTTCATAGTGGATATACAATTTAAAGAAGTAAAAAGATATCCAATGTTTAATAACACTAATATTGTTATATTATCCTATACAGGGGGTAGGGAGTTTATAATCACAGGCCAAATCATGTAATATAAAAAAAAAATGTATTGTGTTATATTAACATTCAAACAATGGACAATATTAATGAAAATTCTGTCCAATATTTTCTTTATTAACATAATTATCGTACAATAGTTATCTCAACCTAGTAAAAGTGATTAAAATTAATAATCTTAAATTAGTATTTTAAATACACTAGTACCAAAAGCTTAAATATTGTGTATAAATATATTTTCTAAAATGGTCACTTTAATTCTGTCTCAGTTATAAACAATGATTCTAATGTAAAATGAACCACTGTATCCGTCTATACATGACATAAGATATACGAATACTGGGAATACAGGAACTATGGAAACCTTTCTAGAGTATGCTAGAACATTGATGAATGTAGCGACTACTAGATTCATAGTTTGGAACAATGACTAGTATTAATTTGAGAGTTCTGGATGTTATAGAATAAGTCGTTTTTTATGCCAGTTGCATATTATACATCAATAGTATATATTGCCTCAGTTTCAGTAAAATCCTTAAATCAGATCAATTTTCTCATTATTTGTTGATAGCGAGTTCCAATGCTTCATGTTTTTATAGTAAGCATGTATAATGGAAAAACTGCACATGGTAGTAAGTAGAGTGGTATTCAAAAACAATTGTGAAGTTGTAGAAGTAGTCTATCACCAATCGCCACTATAACACTGGCATGCGAATTTTTTTTACACAATGGATATTCAATATCTGCTCTCGGATCTCGGCCCTTAAGAAGAGACACTGTCGGATTTATCATTATTATAGTATTCTTGACTAATTTAATACAAATCCACATCACTTCCCTTGATTACACCAGCCAGATTAATTATTACCCTAACAGTGCCACTGTAGGTGCTATTCCTAGTATATTATAGTTGTAAAAAAAAACATTTACACATTTCCAAATTGTTTATTATACTTTGATTGTACTACAAAATAATAGGAAGTTCTCTACAGTTACAATTATATATTACATAAATATCGAAACAATTACAGCAGCTCTCATTCAAGTCACTTTGTGTGTATTATCCTCCCATTATTTAATCAGCAAATATTGCTAGCAGTAAAAATCATAAAAATATAAATAACATTTCAAGGATATGTGCGAAATGAACAAAATATGTCTTAAAACTAAGAGAAAATACTGTTCTGTTTATTATCCATTCATAAATTATAAATAACATCACTATAATAATTATAACATTTTGTTAAAAAAAAATTGCAATCATAAAGTCCAATTTTTACATATGTTTACGTTTAACTATTATTACTAGCAACACAAAATAACATGCATTGCAATATCCAGTTCACACAGTTACATCAATTAATTCTAAAATATAATGTAACATTAGAAAAATGCATCTAAGATTAAAGTCAACAACATGACTCCACTATAAAATAAACGTATACAAAAATTTAAGATTAGGCAATATCACAACTAAACCACCTGTTTGTTTAGCAGGCAAATAAATACCACTGAATATAGGATCACTACAGAAATCACTAAATTTCTGCATGTAGTCTCCTGTCTCAGAAACAGAATATACTATTCAAAGGACACAGATAATTCTTTAAATAACATTACTGATATATCAAAAGCATTACTTTAGAGAGACGGTTGATTCAAATTGTATGTATTCCACCAGAATAAGGACACAGACATCCCTTCAGCAAGTCCATTCCGCAGAAACCGTAGTCATGTTCTGCGATGCATCTAAAACCCACTGCCATCACTCAAATATAAATAAAGAAAGAATGGTCCCAAGTTCATCCTTATTCTGCTAGATTCACCGATACCATCTCATAACTTGAGCTGTGATGTTCATTTCATTTGAGGTAAAAAAAAAAATATTGCACATAACAACTCATTAAAATCTGGATACACAATTATAGAAACGCGAATTAAAATATACTTTAGTGTTGCCATTTAAAATATAGCTAACAAGTTAATGTGTACGAGTGAATAACTATTTTAGTATTATAACTTTAGCACAAACATGAATGTATAACCTTGAATCTTCGTGACAGTATGTTTAAATAGATTATGAGACGTGCCGATCACATTAATAATCCTCATCAGCTTAGATATATAGAAGTTATCTAACTACTCACATATAACTTACTCGCTAATTTCCTGTACTGAGAGATATAGTTAAAAATTTTTTTTCAAGATGTCATCACCGAGCACCCCAAAGGCAAAACGGGTATATTTTAGTCATAAAAACACACGCAGGCAACCGATAGTGTGCAAAGTTTAGTATGGAATGCCGAATAATGTTTGCGTTGGTGGCATGCATATGTATTTTTTTGACATATCACACTGCTATTACAATACTGTCGTAACTTAATAAATAACTTCAAAATCAATGAAAACCTGGTTATTTTTAAATATCAAATAGGAGGCAAACGAGCAGGCGGGTCACCTAATGTTAAGAGATCACAGCTGTCCACAGACTCTAGCACCGAGGCAGTCGCAAATGCGTTGTCATCCGGTTTTGGGGGAATGAGGAGAGGAGACGGCAGGGGGCAGAGGAGCGGAGATGGGCTTCCGAAAACGCAACAATACAAGCACTGTATACTTTACGTCGCGTTTTCTGTGAAAGGGTGGTAATACTCCGAGCTAACCAGTCGTGCTGAAACAAATAATAGTTTCAGCGTGGGTCTACCACACCACTCGCCATCTATTGAAAGTTCTTTGAAACTATGCATTTTTTGTTGGAAAGACTAATAAAAGTACTTTATATAGTAATTAACACGTTTTCACCCGATCACGTCGCTCATTTTTGAAACCAAAAATGAAGCAATATGGATGGGGTATAGAAGTCTTTAGTAATTGATTAAAAGTTGATTAGAGCGCTATTTCTCGCTTCGGTTAAGAGATATTTATATAACTATTTTATTAAAGTGCAAGTTATCACTTCTTCTATTAAGATTAATTAAAATCTTAACTAACGCAATTTTCGAGTTGTAATGGGTCTGTAATAGCAGTGCGATAACATGAAAAGTAGACAAAAATGCTAAGAAGTTATTTTTGTCACCGTTACATCACGGGTGATATATCACGACTAGTTATATTTTAAACATGGCGATTAACGACAACATTGAATTCTGTCAAAGCAAGATGACGACAAATAGACCGTACATTAAATCATTTCACCTACAAATTATTTCAAATCAACACTGAATCCCTCTGAATAAAAGTCAACAGTGTTGGAAATAAGAAACTATTACTTTCAATGAGATTCTCACTTCTAGCAGTTAATTAGTTTATTACGACGTTAATATTTGATCTCTTTCTCCCGCGCAGTTTGGGATCACGTACACAGCAACATTTAACTGGCGCTTTCAGTATGACTAACGGTGGCACGTGATATATTTTATCACCAGTTATATAACCAGTGATACATGAATCATCATATCTCATAGGTGCAGATAGACATAGTGTCGAATCATCCAGAATTAAATACCAATTTTAAATTGTATTTTTTTACATAACATACATATGATTTATTTATTTCGCCGACGGCTTCCGCTTTAACAAAATCTAGAGATTCTTTGAGAGAGTTTTATACGAGGACACGACCACCAATCGAAAAATGTATGGGTTTCTACATATGAATCCGGAAAAAAAACGTAATACTAATTACTGAGATTCGTGATATGTAGTACAAGAGCGTAAACCTTGAGACGATAAGCGACATATGAATATGTAACTAATAGTATCGACAATCCTTAATTTGGCCAGCAAACAAGTCGAACGGGATAAAAACGCACCGGCTTTAGTAATGGAGACGCGCCCGCGACCATTTTCATCCCGATTCTTTTATCTCCGCATATTAGTTTAGCACCTGCTAATATAACTGTACACATTACACTTCACACTTTCACACCTGAAAATAACATATCATTGGCTTAATTACACTGAGTAATTACACAAAAATGAAACGAAGTGGACATCGACATGGACCTTGAAATATATTTTATTATTATATTTATTTTATACATTTTTGTTACGTTATATATTCTTTCAATATCTAGTGATCTCTTTATGTTTTCTTTCACTGAAATCTTGTCACAACATGCTATCACTAAATCATAATTGTTTCATCTCATAAACATTATAAACCTAACCCATTTTAAAAATCATGAATTGGAAAAATGAAACCCCACAATTGTAATTGGAACCATAAATAAACAGGGGGCCTACCCAAGTTGCTTATCGCCAATCACTAACGCAAATAGAAAACGAAAAAATGTATGGAGATGACATATCTGAGCGCTATATATAGCGTGATTCACGTGATAACTTAGGTAGGCCCCCTGAGTAGAAAAGACTGGAGTGTATAAAAATATATAGTGTCTCATATAGGCCTTAACCCCAAAAAAAAATTCTACGAAAATGTATTGTTAATTTTGATATGTCGCGTTTTAGAGATCAGCCAGTTTACACTCAACTAGCGATTTCCCGTAGCTTTGCATGTGTTTTCTATGCGACAATTACCTTCAATTTCTTATTTTATTACTACATATATTATAAAACAAAGTCGTCTTTCTTGTTTGCGATAAACTTAAAAAGTATTGAACAGAATTCCATGCGGTTGTCACCAGTAAATAAAAGTGATCGATTGAGAAAGATTTAGGTATATAATTTGTCAAGGTTTTTTATTATCAGGACGAAACAACGTTCCCGAACCTGCTAGTATCTATATATAAAGGAATAGCTGACAGATTTTTTGACTTGTCCTGGTTTTAAAACCAGCCAATATACAGAGTGACTGGTTAGTCGCGAGCAATATCTTTACAGGATAATCGTTAGTTGATTCTCGTTCTAAATCAATTAAAAAATATGTGCTTAATATTTGACTTAATTATCTAAAGAAAAGAAAAACTGATACATCAGGTGATTTACGTAAAAACGAACTGGTATGGAAGGAAAGCAATAAATCACCCGCTTCCCTTTGTTTGACCGTGCGGCGTATCCATGATAAGCAGTTACGTAATTATTAACCTTGAAAATGATCTCTTTAAATGTGTTCATTGAACCTAGGTCTGACATTTACGTTTAAAGTATCATCCCCATACTTTTAAAAGTTTTAGAACAAACGTTAACTAAGGTTCTCTTTGTTGTTTATTAGTATTTGTTTTGATATTATTATCTTATGTTAAATGTGATCATGAACTACCACACCATTGAAGTGTGTTAAGCTTTACACAGTCACCTGTTATATCTGTTAGCCGAGATGCTTATAAGTAAACATTTGTTTTGCACTGTATTTAGGATTTAAACAGAGAATTTTTGGTACATAGATAAACATGAAACTTACACAGGGGTGTTTAATCAGAGTCGAGGTTAACAACATCCGCCGGACCGGAGGGGGTTGCGGCTTGCGACCTCAGCGGGGGGCGGCCGCGTGGTCGCGACCCCGACACCGGGAGCACGGCGCCCACACCACCACCACCGACAGGACCGCCACCACCGACACCACCACCACCACCACCAGCGCCGCCCAGCATGATCTCCCGCGCCCGCCGCTGCTGCAGCGCCATGGCGACGGGGTCCCGGCTGCCGAGACCGCCCGCATAGTACTTCGCGCCCATCGACTGTACACAAAGTCGTATTTTACACAAAAACATAGCATAATAACAGTATAATAGCATAATAACAGTATAATAGCATAGTAATAGTATAATAGCATAATAACAGTATAATAGCATAGTAACAGTATAATAGCATAATAACAGTATAATAGCATAATAACAGTATGTAGCGACACACAATACTTACAGACTGTATACACACACAATATCTACACATACAATACCTACACACTGTACACACACACACACACGCACGCACGCACGCACGCACGCACGCACGCACGCACGCACGCACGCACGCACGCACGCACGCACGCACGCACGCACACACCTACACTGTATATACATATACAATTCCTACACACTGTATATACACATATAATTCCTACACACTGTATATACACACACAATTCCTACACACTGTGTATACACATACAATTCCTACACACTGTATATACACAAACAATACCTACAGACTGTATACTTAGTCCGACCATAAATACTGTTACAATTAAAAATGGACAAAATACTACATTTGAATTTGGAATCTGTCATTTTTATATGATTATTCATTGAGTTTTCTCATTTTGACGCCAATACATTGTACAATATTAAAATGGAGTGGGGTGATAAAGAGAAGCGAATCACTGTGATACTAGTATTTCTGTCGCCTAGTCTCTCTTATCCATAGTCTTTTGGAAATACCTTATTGTGTGTCTTTATCGCATGATCAGTGGAAGTGACTACACCTTGTTACAAAAATGTATACAATTAACATATAAACCAAATCCAATTTGTTAGTGGTTCTTCTCAATGATTGGGTTCTTTTCCGAACTGGTGGTGGTAGTTTTTTATGCATGAGCCTATATTCTAGGACTAAATGTATAAAGGTATATCTGATCAAGATTATTTAATTTGTTTACATTCTGTTGTTGCATGAGCTGCTGGAGCCTCATCTGCTGCTGCTGCTGGTGCTGACGCTGCCAGGGCGGCTCGTACTGCAGCCCGCTGGTGCCACCGAGCCCGCTCCCCGCTGCCGCAGCAGCTGTACACATCATTATAATAACTCCCACTGCTGGGTCAAAGCCTTCTTTCATACAAAAAATAGAAGGATAATCACGGACTCAGCCCATAGCTTATATTTTAACCCCGAGAAATTCTTAATCCTCTGGGCCAAAGACTTAATCCATAGAGAAGATTGGAGGATGATCACGAAATCGGCCCATAGCTTATAGCTTAACCCCGTGAAATTCACAATCCACAGGGCCAAACACTTCTTTCATAGAGAAAGTAGGAGGATAATCACGAGTTTGGCCCATAGCTTATATTTTAACCCCGAGAAATTCTTAATCCACTAGCCCAAAGACTTAATCCATAGCGAAGGTCGGACGACGATCACAAAGTCAGCAAGAAAGTCAATCCATTGGGCTAAAGACTTCTTTCATAGAAAAAGTTGGAGGATAATCACGAAATAGCTCATAGCACATTAACCATAAAAATTCAAAATTCGTAATTTTTGCAAACTGTAAGAATATTTTTTAATCATAATAATAATTCCATTTACAATTCCTCCCATTTTCAATATATTGCATCAATACTTTTGAAAATTTTTCTAGTATTTCAGTCTCATGCAGATACATTTTATCCCAAAATCACTTGTTCTTTCACACAAACCTTGCCTTGGCAATTAGAAACAGAACCAAACAAAGAATTAACCATATAGATGCAGCCCTGTCTAATTAACTTTCATTTCTATTGATTAGTAGCGTTTGCTCACGACTTCGCTTGCGGATACATTTGATATATCTCACGGGAATAGTATCTTTTACAAGGTGAAATATACCGTAATATGTTCTTTTATATACTGTTGATGTTTATGCAAAATCTCATCATGATTGTTCGAGTAGTTAACGTGTGAAAGTTTTGCAAATAATCAAACAAACCCACAATTGTATTATTAGTTAGGATAAATAGATGTTTTATTCTCTTATGAGCGTCTATACATTGGTTATAATGAACAACAATAATTGTTAAACAAATCAAAAATAGTTATTTACAACTAGATACCAGTTTTCTAGAATATTTCAGTAACAGGCGATAGTAAATAAAGGCTGTGGAAAAAAATTCTTTACGCCATTACAAGTTTATTAATTAATTACAAGTAATTTGGAAGCAAATGTATAAAAGAAAATAACTCACCTGAATTCATAACGGACGCCATCATAGGGTTCATCATACCGGGCTGTGCGTATTTATAATTATTCATTTTCTGCATCATCTGTAATATTAAAATTGCATGTTTTTTTTTTTATTAGAACACTTCTAAGTTTTACTCAATGAAATATATCTTATATCTTTTAAACTGAAGTGATCCCAATCTGCGTGTATTTCCGTGATGGTTTGTCTATGGTCTCAATAAATGTATGAGTGGGAAGACATTAATCGTCAGGCGTTAAATGCAACACGGTTCATGGGTCGGCAGTTTATACACATCAAAGGCGGTTTTTAAATCATCAAAGGCAGTCTTTACACACATCAAAGGCGGTTTTTAAATCATCAAAAGCGGTCTTTAAACACATCAAAGGCGGTTTTTAAAAGATCAAAGGCGATGCCTATACTCTTCAAAGGCGATGTGTAGACACATTAAAGGCGGTCTTTATACACATCGAAGGCGATGTTTACAGACATTGAATGCGGTCATAAATAAAAAAAAATCGGAAACGGAATTGAGTTATTATTAAAATGATAAAGGAATTCATTGGAATTTATTTTAACATTAGATTTTAAAGCGACAAGTAGCCGTAGTTTCGTCGCGCAGCTATGGAACTACCATACTAATGGTTTGGTTCTAGGAACAGTAATTAGTTGAAAAAATGACCTACTGTATTAATACCTCAGGAACGTATATAATTGTAGACCTCAAAGTCAGCAGAATTTTATGCCCAAAACTATATGTAAATAGGTTTTTACACATTTTTAACCAACTTTAAAAACGAGAAAGCCTCATTCGGATATATTATTTAATAACTTTGTTATACATACCTAATTTGGATTTTATTATATTGGCTAGGGGTTACTTTCAAGGGTCTTTAAATTTAATTTTACTATTATTGAACCTTAGGTTTCAAAGATACACCATAAACCTCATCAAGATCGTATATAGAAATTCTAAATATTGGTAGCTCTATGACAAAGTAGATATTTAACTATGGTCAAGAATGTTCTCGTATATTTCTTTTAACTAAATTTTATAAAGTAGTTTTATTTTAACTTCCAACTTTTTATCTAGGAATTTTTTGTACTTTTTTATCACTTTTTTATTATGTGACTGTTTTGATTTTGTGACAGATTTTTAACTTGAGGCTGATAGTTATTAACCAGAGAGGTTTCAGAAAAACTCCTACGCAAATGCAAAAAAAATCTTGTGAATATTAAACATTAATAAATATGTAAAACGTAATAAAAATAATACATATATATTTTTGGATTAGTCAATATTTAAGTATTTATAATTGTTTGCGAATACGTTTTGTGTATTTTAACACCAATTTTAGTTCCTTTTCTTTACAGAATATTAAAAAAGCAAGTAATGGAATTTTCTAACGAAAAATATTATGGTGAGCATATAATCTATGATTATAGTAAATATTATGTTATTGACGGCATGCAAAATTAGAGCTATCCATAAATTATGTAACGGTTATTTGCCACATCATTATTTTTTTAAGGGCTATCTACTGAAAATATTTTGGTCTTAGTTTATAGAATGTTTTTTTGTATGGGATTAATATGGCCAATCAACAAATTATAACTTAAATAATACAGGTCATTTGAAACACAAATAATTTAAATTTTAATCACATCGAGATTACATACATTTTCAATGTGTAAATTTCATTTCGATTATATTTATGTTTCGAAATAAAATAAAACATCATAATTTATGGAAAGTCCCGTATCACAGCTAAATTATAGTGACAGAAGCAAAACACTGAGCTTCTAATTATTTTGGCTCAGTATGTTCTTTTTATAAATTATACTATAGATACATTATAAAATAGGCTAAAAATAAAGATATTAAAATGTATTACATGCCTTATAAAGTATTACAGGCGTTAGGTAGTGGCGTAAAGAGAGATTAATAAAAAAAATGTGGCAAAGGGATAAACATATTTATATGTGACTTACGCCATAGTCATATCCACCGAACATCTGAACAAATAAATAATACAAATATTAATTATATTAACTATATAAAAACATATAACAATATAAATTTTATTATTTTGATATTAATCGACTTCGATTAATCGAAAGTGTTATTAATTAATATACTGCCCTTTAAATAGACAGACACATTCGCCCTTTTTTTCCAGTAATGACTCATATATTTTTATTTTACATATAACTTAAAGACACATAACATCACTAAAGAAGTTATTTTGTGGCGATCCCTGCATTTCAGTTAAATATGCCCTTTATCATTCCAGTGGCAGTATATTTATTAACTGCCAAAATTATTTTAGACAAATAAGTTGTTTGCTTAAAGGACTTGTATGCAGTGGCCTTAAAATAGATATAATTAAATATGTGGAATATGCAACTGGAAAGGCTAACTAAGAGCTTTTACATATTAGTCAATTACTCTTTCCGTCATTTGATATTAACTTGATTCGATACTTTAATAATAACTAAAATTCATATGAAATGCTTAAACTACATAATATTACATTATTCAAGGGGAATATATAGAATAGCACGATGTTACATATATAGTATAATGGCTAAAGAAGGGAACATACGTGTGACTATAATTTTTTAGTTACATTTTATGTGTTAGCAAAAATGAGCTTCGTTCAATCTTCATCAGTACACATTCTTAACTTTGATCATAATACTACTTGATATTAAGTGTAGGAGTTATACTTAGCTTTCAAGTACAACTATTAGCAAAACACATCAATAGCAGATTTTCAACTT
Organism: Antheraea mylitta; assembly: GCA_014332785.1. Classification (NCBI taxonomy): domain Eukaryota; kingdom Metazoa; phylum Arthropoda; class Insecta; order Lepidoptera; family Saturniidae; genus Antheraea; species Antheraea mylitta. The sequence continues at coordinate 30,184 of JACEII010000699.1, forward strand.
GAAAAGATAGCAAGAGTAGACATAAAAAAATTTACAACCCACCATCAAGCATCAGATTAAAATACTGAGCCTAGGTACGGCAAAGTACAAGTTGAAGCCTAGAATAATAATTACGAAAATAAACTTTTTTGTCCGCGAAATTTTTTTTACTACATACTAACAAGTAATTAAATATCTTATTAAGGAGTTTCCTTTCAGATGGGGGTATTAGAACCCTTGTTAGTAACTCTTAAATCAGTCGCTACCATTATGTATTGATGGGAGATTTATAACGTTTATTTAATAAAACTCAAATAAAATCGAGTTTTTTGATTGTGTTCAAAATACAGCCCGGCACCGTAATAAAGGAAACGACAACAATAAAAAATATCATAATTAACAGACCAGTTTTGTAACAGTAGAAAGAATGTTTGCTTACCCCGGCTGAGTTGTAGAGTAAGGGTAACATATCTCCCAACTGAGTGTCGTTCATTTTGGTTATATCCTTGCCCATCATGGCGGCGAGCATCGCGTACGCCTGTTGCTGTTGCTGGGCGAGTAGATTAGGCACTGAAAATAAAAAAAAAGGAATTAAAATTTCGAAACGCCAAAGTATTAAAACTAAATTTTTTACATCTATAAAATAATAATAATAATAATCTTTATTAGGTACTTGGTCAAGGTTTCTCAAGAGGAAAAATAAATTCCGATTTTGAAATATTTCTCATTGTTGCTCCGCTCCTATTGGTTTTAGCGTGATGATATAGCCTATAACCTTCCTTGATAAATGAGCTGTATAACACATTTTTTTTTTATCGGACCAATAGTTCCTGGGATTACCCCCTACAACGTCAGAAACTCACAAACTTTACCTCTTTATAATATTAGTATAGATTTTGTTACATTTCTATAAATAAATGAGTCCGTTAGTGTATACTGTATTGTAGGAGAGAGTTACAAATATTATGAACATCTTACAATGTACATACCATAGCATATAAGTGACCATAAACAATTATATGTATTACAGGTCCCGATTAGGCCTCCCACGGCAACGGCTCAAGCCTAGGTCCGATCCCTCGGTAGGGAGCCCTTGAGTGCGTTGCTTGCGCGATACGGTGACACACAAATATACATCACTCTACAACACTACACGATCATCCCCACACACGTGCACGCCTACACGCTTACACATGAAAGTGGAAGGGTTTACTTTTTTCCCTCATCGAACTGAAAAACTCTCAATTTTCCGATAATAAATATATGGAGGAGTTGTTGAGGCGTGTATGCTTGGTACACATATACGTTTCAACAACTCATACATATATGAATGGTTAGCTAGGTTAGCTAAGATAGGTCGCGATTTTGCATGCAACAGGCAACAGCCAGGCCGAGGTGTGCCGTGCACCCTTGAGCTGGTTGCCAAAATAAAATGGGCTGAGTGCCTTAAGCGCTCGCCTTTGTAGTCCGGTGAAGCTGTTAAGACCTTGCTGAGTCAATAGCGTAGAAATTTCGAAAAAAAAAAAAAAAAAGTATTACAGCTTTATATACAGCAAATAGAGTACTGATATACACGTTTTATAAGCTTTGATACAATTTTTTTAGTGTGCGTGTATGTAAAAGATAATAAGCGTGTGCGTGTAGAACATTATAAAATCGACAGTATTAGAATGATGTTAGATATTAAATCTATGGTGTAGGGATCATTATCTGTTTTAATCTCACTGTGAGTAAATCGGTGTTTATGATTACATTATAGACCTAATCCTATTATGCTAATTCTGATTATTTTACTAATGTGATCCCTGCTTTATGTTAAGTAAGAGAGTCTCAAGGCTGAGTAATATTCTTCCAGCCATAATTAATAACATAGTATCTTTTTGTTATATTAGGATAGATTTCCACCAGTGTTGGAAGAAGACTTTTATTGTATATTTGTGTGTGAACTATCTTCTTAAACTAACTCTGTGGTTCTCTGTCATGGACTAATTTTGAGTGACCGAGGTGTTGTAGAAAGAAACACAACACAACATTACGTATGTACGTGCATTTATTGGCTCGAACGACTGATTCAAGCCGCCGCACGAGCGTCACTAACTGACAATTTTATAACTTCTTAATTACCACTAATATACCCTCCAATTATATCAAAATAACAGCATTTTACTAAATGAAAATATGAAAATATTCACAGTATTGATAATAAAGAATCAATTTTAAAAATTCTTGTCTGCCTATCCCTTTCTTTGTTCTGACTAATCACAGAAACTATTGGACCAATTTTGACAGGACTTTTACTGACAAATGGCTGAATTTATAATGAGGAACTACCGCTACTTTTAGAAAAATTAAGATTCCTCGCCAATATAATAAATGAATATAGCAGTGTACAGATACGTACGATCCCCGAGCGTACACTTATAATTTGCTAAATTCTACACAGTCGATGTCATGGGTAGCAACTAGTATAAAACAGGTATCACGCTCATCAAGCACAAAGAAATATTGAAGGTTAGTGAACAGAACAGAACATTTCGTGACTATCTACATATCGTATATACTAGCTGAATTCCGCGACTTCGTGTACATCGTTTATTGAAGTAAAACTTCTTTAGGCGCGACTAGAAGGTAACTGAACGACAATGCAACGGAAGTCCGTTACGGAAATATGGCGTCACGTTTCTCTGTAGTATTCGGTTTTAAGCGTTTTTGATTTTGTCAATAACTAGTTTATAAACAATTCAACCAAAAAAAAGCATTAAATTAAATAATAATAATGATCATAGGCCATTTA
>JACEII010000701.1:0-15005 GCA_014332785.1 Antheraea mylitta
CGGTACATTTATTTACGTGATGAGAATCTTAATTTAAGTTTAATGTTTAAGCTTATTAATTTACTAGCCTCCTCCTATTGATCTTAGACCCCGCTCCTATTGGTCTTACCGTGATGAAGCCTATAGGCTTATATTATGCCTATAACTATTCGCGGTAAATAAGCTATATAACATTGAAATAATTATTCAAATCGGACCGGTAGTTCCTGAGATTACCCCCTACAACCTTACAACGTCACAAACTCACAAACTTTTTTACCTTTTTATAATATTAGTACACATTACGATCTAGCTTTAAATGTAGATTTGGACTACTCCTAGGGAAGTGCTCTTTTATGCCCTTTCAGTACCCCTGACAACATGCATGCAAAATTTCATAATGATCAGTTGAGTAGTGAAAGCGTAACTATCAAACAAACAAACAATTAAACAAACTCACATTCACATTTATAATGTCAGTTACTATTAATTATAAACAGTTTTTCTAGACTAAATCGGAAAGATTACATATTATAAAACAAAATCCATGTGTTCGTAAAAAGACTCGAAAACTACTGAACGGATTTTCATGAGGCTTTTTGCAGTCAAATCAAAACAAATCAAAATATCCTTTATTCAATTTATGCCCTGAGAAGGCGCTTATGAAAGTCAATGCTACCACCGGTTCGGAAAACAACCCAGTCATCGAGAAGAACCGGCAAGAAACTCGATCTGGTTTATCTGTTCATGTTAAATATTTTTACAAAATATAATTAGTTACAACGTTTTTAATGAATGCACAGAGAGGAGCGTCATTGCCAGACGTCATAATCGTTCACTAATGGTCTAGTCTATAATAGCCTTTAGATATTAAAATAAGCAGTAGCTAATGTGATTTATGAGGAAGGTTAAGGTATATAATCTGTCAAGTTTTTTTTTATTATCAGAGCAGGACAACGTTCTTCGGACCTCCTAGTAGGTAAATAATTTTGCACAGTAAATTTTAAGGGGTGTTATTACAAAAAAGTTAAATACGTATAGAATACTTGCTTTAAAAAGGTTTCTTAATAAATACACCGCGTTCGCTGAATGTTCGCCATCTTGCCCTCCTTATGTCGTTTTGGTTATGTTAGGTTAGATTTGCGAAAGAAAAAAGAACGAGCGCGGTGCGTTTAATACGAAACATTTTTAAAGCAAGTATACAAGTGTTTAACTATTTTGTAATAACACCAAAAAAGTTTGGATATAGCGCCCCAACTCCACAAACGTTTAAAATTCAATGGGCATAAACGGGAGAATACTTCACGTTACTCACACCCATAGTATTTCACTGTCATGTTAATTTTAGTACCACACAAAATAACAAATTATCTAATAGCAGAATAATTGACAACGACTAATAATAACGACTGTTAAAAAGGAACAAAACAGTGCAAGTCATTATTTATAAAGGTATAGCCTCCTGTGTCATCGATAGTCATTCAATTTTTATTTGTACTATCACTGACTTTAAAGTTACGTCCAATACTCCTCTCGATACATCTATGTTGATCGGGTGACGTCATCTTTTCGTAATAAATCCGAAACCAATCTAAATTTAGCTTATCAACAACTATTGTTTCTGTCCCTGTTTCGATAATAACAATTTATATACCAATTGAATTATTTATTTATACGTGTACCTTTATATAATATACGGCATAACAGCCGGTATTTGTTCACGGTTATAACTTTTTTAAATCTTCACGGTTGTCAGTATAATATACGAGTTCTCAGACATTTTAAGTTCCGGCCAAGGATTTTGCCCCGTGCGTCACCACACTAAGGAGAATTAATGTAAGAATTTCGCGAACTGCACGTCATAATTAAGAGCCTCTTCTAACGTATAACCACAATCTATACTTAATAGTATAATGGTAGTATTATAAAGAGGTAAAGTTTGTGACGTGAGTTTGTGACGTACGGGGATAATCTCAGAAACTACTGGTCTGATTTCAAAAAATCATTCAGTGATATATAACTCATTTATCTAGAACAGTTATAGGCTATACATTATCACGCTAACACTAATAGGACCGGACCACCAATGAAAAATGTTTGAAAATCGATTTTTTTTTCCTATTGAGAGCTTCCGCTGCGTGTTGACGTTAGCCCAAAGTAACTATTACTACGTGGACGAAGTCGCGGGCAGGGGCTAGTATAGCATATTTTGTATTCGTAATTTAATAATATAAAAATTGTTATAGTGTCGTTTTTAGGGTAATTTTTTTTATACGAAGATCTCATGAAACACCGAATATACAAAAAAGACGGAAATTCTCCCGATGAGGAGGTATTAAATAGTGAATCATTTTGAAATTACAGTCAAAATCTGTTATAACGACGTCAAAGTGGCAGCTTTGATTTTCATAAGCGCCTTCTCAGGGCCTAAATTGAATAAAGAATAGTTTGATTTTGATTTTGAAGGGACTGCTAACATTTAGTCGTAAAAACCGATAGTCATAACAACCAGTCATGTTTTCGAGATACGGCATTCAGGTGAGAACTTTATTTTGGGTCAATGTAACTGGTATGTTGTTCTAAACAATGTCGCCATAAACGGTATTGGCTGTATTACTAATATCAATAACAATCGATTACATTATTAACATGCCAGGAAGCTGGCGTTCCAATTAGACCTTTATTATTGGTATTAATAAAATATGTATCCATCAAAGGATCGAAGTGCAGAGGAAAGTCGAACGTTCAACTTTCGAAGAGAGAGAAAGACAAATAAACTAGATAAAATAATATGCAGTTACCGCCGCGCCGCGCCTGTTGACAATGATCGAGTTTAGTAACACTTAATACACCTTGTAAGTGCTAGAGCCACGCTGAAGTTATAACTGGTCTCAGCATGAATGGGTCGCCTCGTCCGTAATAGTACCACCCGACCCACCGAAACACCGACGTGAAGTAACAGTACTTGCATTGTTGCGTTTCGTTCGGTCAGTGACAGCAACGAAGGACCACCCCCCTTCCGTCCCTTCCTCCGCCCCTTCCCGCTTCCCCACCAAAACAGGCCGGCAATGCACTTGCGACTCCTCTGGTGTTGTTGGTCTCTACGTACGGTGGTGATGACTTGCAACAGGTACCAACCTGTTCGTCTGACTCTATATCATATTTAAAAAAAATCACGAACCTTGAAAAATCCTTGTCAGTCTGCAAAGCTTCTTCACCGTGCCCCAGACGAAGTAAATGACGTTCATCGACGTCTAGCTCCGCAACTTTTTCGAAGAGCTGATTCAACGCTTGATTGCTGTGCGTGACCACTAAAGTCCGCTGCCATGGAAAGTTATGATACAGGTTTGATATGATTTGAACTGCCACATCGGTTTTACCTAGGGGAAAAAAAATTAGTCATATTTTTTATATGATAGGAAGTAAACGAACAGGTACCCACCTGTTGTTAAGTGATCGCCACCGTCCACAGACATTTGCAATATTAGGGTAGTCGCAAGTGCGTTGCCAGCCTGTGTTGGGGGAGGGGGGAGGAGGAAGGGAAGAGGAGAGGGCGAAGGAGAGAAGAAGTGAGCCTCCGGCGCTCTCACTGACCGAACGAAACGCAACAATGCAAGCTCTATTACTTCACATCGGTTTTCTGTGAGCGGGTGGTACTACCCCGGTCGAGCCGACTTTCATGCTGAAACCAATAGCTTCAACGTGACTCTACCACTTAATATAGTGTAAACAACTAAATGTTATACTTATATGAAAGTAACTCAGTAGTGAATAATCACGAATTTCATTTTAAATAAAATAGGTTGGGAATTAAAAAAAAAAAATTAAAGTCGCACTTATATAATATGGAGGTTTAATACAAACGTAAATAATTCATTATGATGTTTCACAAGTCTTGTATAACGTAGAAGTGATGGATTAAGATTCTAATTTATTTACTTCAATATAAAACTAGCATCGACAATAATTAGTTTCCTAAATTCTAAATTATTTTTATAGTAAAATTTAAAAAAGCAACAAAATACAATTTTTAAAATAATAAATAAATAAATAAATTTTCAGTACAAACTCTTAAAATAAAAAATATAAATATCGCGTCTAAATGTGACTAAGCATCACCCACTACAGTATTGTTTAGTTAAAAAGAAAATGTCTCATTGCATATCCTTAAAGAGACCTTGTTTCTAGGCAATGACAATATTTGTTCTGCACAAGTAAGCACTGTAAACAGTTATGTTTTTACAGACGGTAACATACTTAAAAATTGATGAGTCTACGGCGTATGACGTCATATGCGTTGAAAATTGTTTCAACCTTAATTTTTTTTAAGAACTCCATGATATATAAACTTAATTTAATAATTGTAGGGTTCCGAATAAAGCAAACATATTGTAGTGGCAACACTGAAATGCCCTTTTCCTTTTCCGACCGGTTATTGTGATATATTGTCATGTTTTATTGTACTCTTCTACTGGAAATACAATAAATCAATAAATAAACGGTGTTTCATTAATAATATACAAAAATAACATTGTCTTTTTGCAAGTATTCACGGGCCTATTATTAAATTATACTAGCTTCTGCCCGCGACATCGTCAGCGTAGATAAAATACTTTGAGCTAAAAAGCGAACACGTAGCGAATGGTCTCAAAAGGAAAAAAAGATTTTGAAACATTCTTCAATGGTTCTCCGCTCCTATTAGTTTTGGCGTAATGAAAACCTATATCCTTCCTTGATAAATGAGCTATCTAACACTGAAATACTTTTTCAAATCAAACCCGTAGTTCCAGATATTGCGTCGTACAACCTCACAAACATTACCTCTTTATAATATTACTAGCCCTTGCCCGCGACTTCGTCCGCGTAGTAATAGTTACTCTGGGCTAACACTAACACGCAGCAGAAGCTCTCAAAAAGAAAAAATATCCCGATTTTGAAACATTTTTCATCTGGGTTCCGCTCCTATTCGTCTTAGCGTGTTGATATATAGTCTATACCATTCTCGATGAATGAGCTATATAACACTGAGAGAATTATTTAAATCGGACCAGTAGTTCCTGAGATTACCCCCTACTAAGATCAATAGGAACGGAGCGGAGATAAAAAATGTTTCTAAAGCGGGATGTTTTTTCCTTTTGAGAACTGCTGCGTGTTAGTGTATCTACTCCACGCGAACAAAGTCGCGGGAAGAGGCTAGTAAATTATATACCTATATTATATTAGTACTGTTATAACTTTATCTTGTTCAACGACCGGCTCTGTTATTCGTTAGGTTCGCATTTCAAAATGAACACGCATTCGTATACAGAGTCAGTACGCCATACAGATATCGTAAACTCTATTTGAACAAACATCGCCCGGTTGTTTTACAGTTAGGTCACAATTCAGACTTCACCCCGCCGTCGGTTAGGGTGGCTGATTACGCGAAACTCGTTCAATATTTTAAAGAAAATCCGTCGTCTAGTAGTTTAGACACGATTCCGGACGTGTTGGTGTCTAAAGCCGACGCGGATTCGGCTATCGATTCCCATGTTGATTATCTCCAGACCGACGTCAGGGAGACCTCGAAAGTGATACAAGCGGCGAACGATCGCCGTTTTATACTCCCTGACGACGTAAGAGCATTGATCACGGAAAAGAACATCGTGACTCGAGCTTACAACGCTTACCCGTCTGTAGAGAATCGCGATCTTTTACGTTCGTTACGAAAAACAGTCAAGTCTCGTATTTTTGAGATCCGGGGTGACAGGTGGGACAGACTCCTGGAGGCTCTCCAGCCGTCTCACCTGTCGTACTGGACTCTAGCGCGAACTCTCAAATCAGATATGGTCACTTCAATGCCTCCTCTCGACAGAGGCCCCGGGTTGCCTCCCGCGTTCGATAGCATAGATAAAGCAGAATGCCTTACCGCAAGCTAAGAGAAACAGTGTTCGCCAAACACTGATAACACTGACCCTTTCCATAACGGATTAATCGAATCAGCTGCGGAGCATGTACTCGCGTCTCCTCCGGCGGATACCCTAATCGCGATCACTTTCGACGAAGTTGCAGGCGCAATCAAGCGTCTCAAGCCTAGGCTAGCCAGGTCCCGATGGGATCAGGAACGAGGTTCTGAAACTCCTTCCTGAGCGCATCATAGCTCTATTGGTCTGCCTCTTCAATGCGGCCATGTCCCAGGGTCACTTTCCGGCCGTCTGGAAAAAGGCCGTATTGATAGGTATTCACAAGCCCGGCAAGAAAGCTACGCTTCCCGTTAGCTATCGCCCCATTAGTCTGTTAGATACCTTAGGAAAACTTTACGAGCGGCTCCTTCTGAACCATCTCCAGTTCTCGATTACAGATTTAAAATTAATACCAGCTGAGCAGTTCGGATTTCGCGCCGAACACTCTTGCATGAATCAAGTACACCGCCTCACAGAGTACATTTTCTCTAAATTTAACGCCGATCCGAAACGTAAACCGAAACGCACAATTGCAGTCTTCTTCGATGTCGCCAAGGCCTTCGATAAGGTCTGGCACGGAGGGCTCATCCATAAATTATGTAAATCTCCCGTAGCCGATACGTTAATTCATATTATCCGCGATTATCTCACTGATAGGACATTCCGCTTCAGAGTGGATGGTGAACTATCGCTGCTCCACCCTACGCTCAGGTGTACCACAGGGCTCCATACTCGCGCCCACGCTCTTCAATCTATTCATCAGTGACCTACCTCGTTCTTGGGGGATCTAGGTAGGTTGTTACGCTGACGATACCGTTATTTACACTTCCGGCTGGCGTTCGGACTTTCTTAGGAAGCACATCGAAAAAGCCGTTCATACTCTCGGCGAATGGTTTCGTCGATGGCGCATAGAAGATAATCCCGATAAGAGTGCCGCTATACTCTTCGATCCCACGAAACGCGCTTTGGAAACTTTGAGCCCATCAGGCTATACGGAATCGATATCCCTTGGGTCGAAGAGGTCAAATATCGCGGTGTTACATTAGATAGACATTTAAAGTTCAATTCACATATAGACAGAGTGCGAAACAAAGACGCTATGGTCTTGGGTCGCCTCCATCCGTTGCTTTGCCATAAGAGTAAGATGTCCCTCAGACACAAGCTCACTTTGTATAAGACGTGTATCCGTCCCGTGATGACATATAGCTGCCCCGTTTTTGCGCATATGTCCAAACATAACTTTCATATGCTGCAGGTTCTCCAAAATCGTGTTTTACGTAAAGCGACCGGTGCCCCGTGGTACATCCGGAGAGTCGAACTCCATAGAGACCTAGAGATCCCTTCTATCTGGGTGTACGTAAAATCACTTACGATTAGTTATTTTGAAAAAGCCGCGAATCATCCCATTCCGTTAGTGGTATCCGCCGCAAACTATGAACCCGTACCTAACGCTGCGCGTTATAAAAGACGTCCGCGACACATTTATACCGACCCTACTGATTCAATCACGTCAGCGAACGATCAGTACCAGCCTGTCCCTCGAAACAGAGCGTGTTCACGCCCACGCCCGCGTAACCACAGATCACGCCGCCGTGGTCTGGGGTTTAATTTCGCTCCCGCACACCCGATTAGGTCTCCCACGGCAACGGCTCAAGCCTAGGTTCGATTCCTTGGTAGGGAGCCCTTGAGTGCGTTGCTTGCGCGATACGGTAACACACAAATATACATCACTGCTACAACACTACACGATCACCCACACACACGTGCGCGTCTACACGCTTACACATGAAAGTGGAAGGGTTTACTTTTTTTCCTTATCAAACTGAAAAACTCTCAATTTTCCGATAATAAATATATGGTGGAGTTGTTGAGGCCTGTATGCTTGGTACACATATACGTTTCAACAACTCATACATATATGAATAGTTAGCTAGGTTAACTAAGATAGATCGCGATTTTGCATGCAACAGGCAACAGCCAAGCCGAGGTGTGCCGTGCACCCTTGAGATGGTTGCCAAAATAAAATCGGCTGAGTGCCTTAAGCGCTCGCCTTAGTAGTCCGGTGAAGCTGTTAAGACCTTACTGGGTCAATAGCGTAGTCATTTCGAAAAAAGAAAAAAACTATTTGAACAACTTGTGGGCACTTTATCAACTGCAAACTGTATACTAAAACCGCACTGTAGAATTCAAGGTACAACCGTCGTGCTATATGTCACGTTCTCGACAAAATTTATGCCTTTCAGATCGTTCGAAGTATATAATAATTAAGTTTCCTCATTACCAGTCTTGAGCAAGTCTAATCAGGTTATCATTGAACTGAAAACCCAATTTTTATCTTATTTCACGTATTGTGCAATTATCTTACGAACGATAATTCTATACATATTCGCTTAAATTGATTTTTTGTTGTATTAATGTGTGTATAACGAGAAATGTACTGAACAGAATGACAACTGTGTATATCAATATGTGAATACTGTCGATATTTTTAAATTCTGCCTCATCACTTTTTAAATGGAGATATTTTAATCCATTTTTTTTACTTTTTTTCTTAACCAAAAGTAAATAACGATAACCTTTTCTAATAAGCGCCGGAAACTCACAGAATAATGACGTTTCTTAGTAGATTTTGTAGTATATAAACAACTTTCTGACGTATTTGTGACGTAAACTAGCGTCATCACGGTTTCTAGGGAAAATATTTTTTATTTTTACAATTTCCAATAACTTTTATGTTTTATTTGTGATATAACAACCGACTGTTGAATTAAATCGGAACATATATTGTGTCTATTCTACAATTGAATCGCATTGTTCTTTTAATAATACTTTTTATCAAAGGTCAATAGATAATACCACATATCTCAGTGTTTAAGTTCTGGTATTTCCACAAGGATTTACTTTTGAAATATTTACAAAAATTATACTACTAGTGGCAGATTTAACAGAATTTAATTTAAAATTCAAAGTCAAAAAAGTAAAAAATATGGTGACAAAGGACCAACGACAACACATTTTTTCGAATTTCGATTAAAAATATTGCAGTGTGATGACTTTATTGTTATCCGGCTACTTTTTTTTATCTAAACTAATAATAAATAATTTGGTAGTTTCTTCATGAAATCTATTGCAGACCTTGTAAACTACTTTCTGTGGTACGAAATAACCCTGCAAATATCAATGTAAACTATAAATAGCTTAAAAATCAACCAAGTCTGACTCGGACTTGCGTACGAAAGATTCTGTTATACCGAACGATATATTGTATTTGTGGTATATATTTAGCAAAAAAAAATGAATTGGCAATGTAGAGTTAGTAATTGGGTTCCGTTTCTGGAAACAGAACTGTAGGTTTTTTTAATCGCTTTTATTAAAAAGAAGGACCACATTAGCAAAACATTACTTCAATGAGTATGAACGGAATATAAAGCATAATTATACGGCCTTAACTAAATCGGTGTTATTACAAAAAAGTTAAATACGTATTAAATACTTGCTTGAAAAAGGTTTCGTACTAAATGCACCGCACTCGCCTGAGGCAAGTTCGCGTTATCCTTTTTCCGCAAGTCTAACCTAACCAAATCAAAGCGAGACAAAAGAGCAAGATGGCGAACATTCAGCGAGCGGGGTGCATTTAAAACTTAACATATGTTTAGTTAGTTTAGTTTAGTTGTTTCTCATATTAAATTCCATTTTAAATATCAGCTCAAGTGTTGTTTAATACTTACCAGTTCCAGGCGGTCCAACAACGAGTGTAAGTCCAGGTTGCATTCCAGATCGAATTGCCTCCACTTGGGTCGGAGTGAAAAGAATATTGTTCCTAATATAAAAAAGTATCGTATTTAACCATCGGTTGCATATTTTTGAACGTCAGTATTTATACTTTACCTAATGTGGTAACGTACTCAGATCACTGCATCGTAATTTAATTTAGTGTGTTCACCCATATATATACAATGATTTAGCATTTTAATTAACTACATCTTATTTTTTAAGGTGCTAGAGCCACGTTGAAGCTATAACTGGTTTCAGCATGAATGTGTCGACTCGCCCGTGGTAGTACCACCCTCTCATATAAAACCAACGTGAAGTAACAGTACTTTGCATTGTTGTGTTTCTCTCGGTTAGTGAGAGCGCCGGAAGGCCACCATCCCTCCCCTCCCTTTCTTGTCCGGTTTATCTGTAATCTATTTTTTAATTAAAAGTCTCCAAAATTTTCATGAACATAAAAATTGTTGTAAAAAGGAAAATTTTAAAAAACCGTTTAAGGGTATCATAATTGATAGTGACTACTACTTTATATTTAAATATATTAATTTTAATTTCATGATTAAGTGGGAAAAGAGGGGTCCGCTTGACGAGATATAGCACAAATACTAAATCGATCTGTAGAAATAGTTTTCACCAGAAAAAATACTTTGATAGCATCGTCTGCAGTATAGTAAACTAGAATTATTTAGAAAAGCGCTATGTGATTAGAATGCCAAATGCTTAGCAGAAACGTAGAAACCGGTCGGCCATGACATAATATGGCGGATTTATTATCGCTATTAGGGTTATCGACAGATATTTATTATATACTTGTATATATAATTCTTCTGTACGTGTGTATGTGAACTCCTTTTAAACGGCTGGACCGAATTTGATTACATTTTTTGTATATGTTCAGTCGGAGGATGTATAAATTCAAAATTTATAAAAAGACATACAATTCGATCCGACAGGTGAGATATATTTCACTTTTATTTAAATTCAGGGCTAAGCAACGTCTGACGGGGTTGCTAGTATATAAATATATTTGTATATGGATGACAGAAATACTAATTCTTTAACATGTAAAGATTGTCATATGCAATTTGCTCAGGTATCATTCTTACCAAAAAATAAAAAAAAAATTTACAAGTAATATATTCTAAAACATTATAATAACTTATTTAAGTTTCGCAGCTGTATTTGTACTGTCCTGTACTGTATTGTGGGTATTCATTTTTACTGCGCTGTACTGTATTGTGGGTATTTTACTAACTCTAATAAGGAATTTAATGTACGCTATAAGACCCTCCTGATAATAAAGATGTTTTTATTGTTTTAGCATCCCAAAATCATTTGCACTGGCATCATACATATAAGCCGAACATACTGTATAATTTAAAAAAAACAGTTTTACAATTCGGAAGTCATGAACGAACAAAAAAACTACTTCAATGTTAATGGTGTGTAGGATGGGTAATTAGCGATCGATGAAGTTTCTAGAATGCGGGTAATGACAATGACCTTTATACCCTTATCAGTGTGCGTTTCATTAAGAGACTTGTATTCTGACATGTATTGTATGAATAACTAAGACAATATTATTAAAATGTTTTTTATTTTAATATTTTACAGTTATAACTTTTTATGTTCCATTAAACGGCTGATATATAAAGTAAAAGTGTTGCAAGCTATCCCAAATTAACCTACGTAGTCTGGTGAAGCTGTTAAGTTCTTGCTAGGTCAATAGCGAAGCCAGATCGAGAAAAAAAAACTAACCGAAATTATAATTGTTAATATTGTCTCTCTTGCACATGTTATTTTTAACGACTTATTATTAAAAAATACATACTTTTTAGGTTCATTGTAAAGGTATGGTCCACGTTTGGGTTGTACGTGTGGCTCCACGATTATTGTTTTTTTCGGTTCGTCTTCCTCCATCGCGTTGTCACCGTACTGTTGCTTCCGAAGAACATTCTCAAATGTTACCCTGATGAACAAGATATTTTTAATGATACCATATATGGTGATTATGCGTTTGGATATTATATATTGAATTGTTAAAGTGACACAGAATCTAAAGAAAAGGCATCTTTGCTAATAATATTCTAAAAAAAGGTCATGAGTATCGATTAGTCAAATATGGTTAGCTTTAGCTTGATTTACGTTGTTGTATTCATAATTACCGTGAGCCTAGTTGCCATTCGGCGCCCCAAGGTTGCCTAAAAAGCCCGGTGATGCTGCGACAGCCCGTGAAACCAACAGCAATTAGCCAATTCGAGAAAAAAAAACGAATAACTAAAACCGGTAAATTTTGATTCGATTTTAGTTAGATGTTTTAGGTATAATACTTTTTCCGTATTCACACACATTTATCAACTTGGATTTAATCTATCACACGTCAGTCACGCTAAAGGAAAACAATCTAATCCAAATATTTGAAAAAGACACAAGGTGTAAATAAATAGACAGAAATTATAAATCATCATCGCCATCAGAGACACATGCGCGTTGTGATAATCTCTGTGCCCATCTCTTAAAAAATCGTCTTTGTATTCACAGTCTGACATTATCATATTATTAAAATATAACTTTATCTTTATGCCAGACCCTTAGGAACGGAGCAATTAGCGTACAAATAGTAGGTCAAAAACACGCTATACAAACGCTATACTCCTGAGGATTAACTCTGACGAACATACAAAGCAGCGTGAGACGTCTGGGGTCTGGTTACCAGCGCTACGAGAATCGAGCATAACCGAAAAAAACAGACCTATGCCTATGTCAACGATATAAATACTAGTGAATACGCGAGGCACAGCTAATCCTATAATAACCAACAGCGTAACTCAATTACATTGAATAAATACAACATGATCGATTTTTTTTTTCGAACTGTCTACTCTATTAGCCTGACGGTCCTTCACAGCTACATCAAATTAATTCGATCCGATATCTCTTAAAATGCGTGTTTGTGCTCACGCCCACGAGTTTGTCTCGCTCACGCCGCCGTGAAGAATCACCCAACATTAGATTCCGCATATTCGTCGCGTTTCTTCCGGTAGTATCTCGAGCCTAGGTCGTTCCCGAATGGAGCCCTCGGGATGTTACTATCGCGATACTATGACTCACCTATATCACTTGTACACACATGAGATCAACTCACATACGTACAGACATTACACACATGGTGGAAGGGTTTTATTTTATTTCCTTATTCGAACTGAATCGAGTAGTTTAGTTCATTTCACATCCGATATGCATGTAAGCGTTTGTGAATCATACAATTTAAATGGTATGATTCACAAACGAATATATGTATGAATAGCTTATATTAGTTTAGCTAGGTTAAATCCAGGATATCGGTAACAGCCCAAGCCGAGGTGTGCATGCAACCTAGAGCTAGTTTCCTAAATAAAATAGGCTGAGTGATTAAAACACTCGCTTTAATTGTCCGATGAAGCTGTAAAGACATTCCCAGGTCATTATCAGTTCGAAAAAAAAAGTACACCGAACTAATCAACATGATCGACTATTCCATTCCACATAAGATATAGAACATGAAATATTATGTAACCGAATTGGTTTATAAGATTAAAAAAACCTATATAAATTGTTATTATCAGTCCTCCTTATATATTCAACTATTTTTAAAATACAGTCTGTGTTTGGGGATCATACCCTGTGTCACAGAGGTTATTTACAAACGTTCATTCATTAACTGATACAAAGTAAACCGGCCTCAATATAATAATTTGAAGATAATCACAACAAACAGTCCTACGGCAGCACCGAGGCGGCCGATTAAGCATTTGTGCCAGTCGTGCTATCGTTATAAACGGAAGCAAAAATGCTACACTTTTGATAATAAAACGCAACAAATTCAAGTGCCGTAATTTATTTTACGTACTGGACCTATAAGTATTTTATTTTGAAATATAGTAACTTTGGCTTTGTCAAAGAAGGAGCTATGCACGAGGTCTACACATGTAGTATAATTTGCTTTTAAAAACAAAAACTATTTATTTGATTGAAGAAGGCGTTACTTTGCGACTGCTTTACCTTCCCCACATTACTGAGCTGAAGTGCAAAAATAACGTCCACTGTACTTAAAAATTATTTAGGTCTCCAATCACGAAGGCCCACAAATAGTTTACTTTAGGCGCTCCTAAAAGCGCGGACCCGTAGCATTTGTCGATGCTATGGCCTTAGGGTAAGCACACCACTGTCAAAACCATACTACTGGCTGGCCAGAAAGTAATATTTATTTAAAGAAAATATCAATAAGGATTTCGAAACACTATGGCAACCATTTACTATAATATAGGTACATCGATACCATATTTATTATATCGTTGATCGATTTTGTATGAGAGTGGTGGGCAGGATGAGGTCATTATTACTACATTTAGGCACTGAAGTAAAATACTATAACATGTTAGGAACTGACGTACGAAAAACGTTTGTCAACAAGGAAATTTTACCAAAAAAAAACCGACTTCAAAGAAACTACTCTACAAATATGTACCAGAAGGTTTTTAGGTACCTATCTAACCTATGATTGTCATAAGTGTCCTAATATCTCAATGAAACTCATTTCATATTAAATTTTGAGGGTTTTCCTTTAGTATCTTCGAAGTCCAAGATCCTATACCAATGATAATAGGACTCACTTAAAAATATCTCCTTTCCAATAAAAAAATTGATTTATATAAGCCACGAAGTTTTGGGGTACAAACATTTAAACAAATACGGCTAAGTCGACAATCTCATCCTTTTTGAAGTCTGTTAAAAGTATAAGACAATTGTTTTATTGGAATGAATCATTTGTAAATAGTGTGTAAGACATTACTACTAGATCTCTCATTAATATCATTCTATAATATTTCTCATGATATTGTTATATTAGAGACAATACTAACCACTACAGATTATAAATAATTGTTGCGCAAAATTACAGTTTCCATTGTCGCTTGAATCATAAAGTAAACTTTTCTTGAAGTTTACAGCTAAATACTTTAGGGTTTTTTCTGTAATTCTATTATCTTGTTACTCTTGTACAAAAAAACAAACAACCATTGCAAAACTATGTTGTATTTATAAAAACACATTCATTTAATATTATATAAAGATTTTTTTAACAAATTTTTTTATTATATTGCTAGCTGACCCGTGCAATTTCATCTGCACCAAATCGATTATTACTGGTTACAATTGTATTGTTAAACACATTGTTAAACATCAACCGTTTCCAATTGTGAATCCAAGTTATCCATGGATTCAAACGTATACCCAGTTGGTATCCGATAAATATTTTTTATAATATGCCTAAAA
>JACEII010000702.1:0-14972 GCA_014332785.1 Antheraea mylitta
GACTTACATGTGGGGTTATGACTGTTGAGGCAATTTCCGTGAAACGGACATTAGGAAAGATGAGGTTCTGAAATTCGTTCACAATCAACCTAATTTGAGCAGATGGATCTAGTACGGTGTAATATCATGTTTGTTTGTCAAGTTATGAACTTATTTTATAATTAATTAGAACCAGATAAATATATTTATATACACTAAAAATGGAAAAATAAAAATTTTTACAAAAAAAAATTGAACCGACTTCGATATCAAAACTCATACGGCACTGAAAAGCGAAAAATAAATACATTATTAATTCAACCAAATAAAATAAAATATGAATATTTGCGCTACCTAATAATATATTGGAAGTCGGTGCCAACCTAAATTTCTAATTTGTTGTAGGTATAAAAAAGTATATTACACTATACAAATAGACGCGAGAGTGGACCTAAACGTTGTATGTAGATGATATGAAATATGGTTGGCACCGATTTCAAATATATTATTAGGTAGCGCAAATATTCATATTTTATTTTATTTGTTTGAATTAATAATGTATTTATTTTTCGCTTTTCAGTGCCGTATGAGTTTTGATATCGAAGTCGGTTCAATTTTTTTTTGTAAAAATTTTTATACTTTGTTTTAGTTACCTTATCTTTTTTACAGATTGCAATATTGGTTCCTATATCTTTTACCTGTTACGTGTTGTTCTATCTGGATTTTTTTTAACATTTTTTTTTTATATTAAGCATTCTTTATAAAATTGTTTTAGGTGCAACGACTGCTGACAGTGAGTACATTGGGACGTTCGCAACAATGCCTCTGGTGGAGTTGGCCTGTACTGTCATCTTTAAGCGTACTTACTTGTATCAGCGGTCTTGGTATGTACGCAGTGTACAAAGACTGCGATCCACTAACCTCACATGGGATTAGTTCGGTGAGATTTTGATCATGAGATATTTACGACACGTCTATGTTCACAGTATTTTTCTTCATTATTTTAACATTTGTCTAAAATTAGTATATTATATAAAAAAAAGATTAAGAATAATTAAAATTCTGAAATTAATGTTATCTATATTTTAATAGCCAATATATAAGATAAAAATAATTTCAACATTTTTTATATAATAACTTAGCAAGTAACAAAATAAATGAAATGTATAAAAGTTATTATTACAAAAATAATCTATTTAATTTTTTTTATATAAATGAATGACTAAAGAAATCCAAGTTAAAAGATTATTAGTAGTCATTACTATATTCTAAATATCCCCGATACTACTCCATGGAACATATACATCCGAAAGTAGCCTCGAAGAGGTTGCTATTAGCAATAAGACCTTTGTACTAATCACATAATTTGAAATATTTTATAGTGTATGTGTGTGCATACACTTTAAAAGTAAGTGTACAATAAACATTAAATAAATAAAATAATATATATAAAATAATACTATTATTTAATTATGAACTAAATGTCAGCGTATGACGTCGTCTGATTTTTTTTAAATATCTGATGTTATTACGAATCCCATTAAGAATAAAATGTATGTAATTTGGTTTTTTAGAGAGACGACGATGATAATGATTTATTAACGTCTTTCAACATTTCTAGATTGATCAGCTGATGCCTTACTACGTGGTAGATGCTATGAGATTTATTCCTGGACTTCCCGGTCTTTTCGTGGCAGGAATATTCAGTGCTTCACTATCCACTATATCTGCATCTTGTAATGCACTTGCCGCTGTCACTCTTATGGACTATATAAATAGGTAAGGTGTATCTCATTTATTTCAAAATTACTGGTAGAAAATGTGTCCATTATTTGTTGTATGGAGGCGAAATACTATACTACGCGATTGGCTTATTAAGGCCTTAACAGCTTCACCGGACTACCAATCGAGATAGCCTATACACTAAATACCTGCCTAATATCGAAGCAAAAACAAAGCTTATTCTAATGGGCATTTACTCGCATAGATATCAAATAAGAATGGGTTGCAATATATTAATTACATGATAGTTTTATATATAAAAGGCTTCATTGTTTAGTTATATCGAAATGGGATGGAAATACTAAAAACACTTTTGATTTAGCTTCATATATCTTATGATTTCTAGAATAAATACTTACTTGGTAACTTGGTAACTTAAAAAAAATATTCATTTAAAAAATATGTTTTCATTATTCATTTTAAATATTCTATTTAAAACTTTTATCTATGCATATTATGGTACTTGCGAGAACAAAACTATTCTCTTGGTACTTCTATGGTACGATATCATAGTGTAAATGTCGTGTTTCGGAAGATGCGGTGACGTCACAGGCAAAGATGGTGTTTCCAGTTTGCGTGATAACAAGAATGTATTATTGATTGTCTATTTAGTTATTAGAACATATTTTGAATATGTAAATGAAAAAAAAGGATATTTGATGATTTTTTTTTCGCGGTCGAACCTAATCTAACCAAACCGGAATAAGAGAACAAGCAGTGTTGAGTGGCTGCATCTACAATTTCGAATTTTGATATAAATGTTGAGGGGGCAGGAGCAGCGTGCGAAAGAGGTGATCTCTCCTCCCCACGGAAGGTCATAGTTACTGAGATAGATGATAAAAGTTTTGAGGTTATGTGTCACCTCCGAACAATCATTGGTAATTGTGTATACTATCAACTTGATGATTTTTAAAGTTAAGTTAGACTTGCGAATAAAGGAGGCAGGAGTTCTTGTCGCCGTGTACGAATTCACGGCGGCGAGGAAACTCGGTGGGGAGCCTCCAGCTTCCAGGGAGATAGAGGTCAGGAGGCGTGAGCTCAGGGAGGTGTCGGTAGGAAGGTGGATGCAGGACCTGGCGGACGCACGCTTCGGGACGTACACGGTTGACACCGTTCGCCCGGTCCTGCGGGAGTGGATTGATAGGGAGTGGGGCTTCCTGACGTTCAGGCTGGTGCAGGTACTCACCGGACACGATTGTTTCGGGTGGTACCTGCACCGGATCGCTGGCAGGGAGCCAACCGCCGCCTACCACGAGTGCGGCGCTGATGAATATACTGCGCAGCACACTCTCTCTCAGTGTGCTGCATGGCAGGGAGAGCGCCGTACTCTGGCGGTGGTGGTAGGGGGAGATTTGTCGCTGCCGAACGTAGTTTTGGCCATGCTCGGCAGCGAGCAGGTGTGGCGAGCAGTGGCCTCCTTTTGCGAGGAGGTCATCATACATCTCCCGCGAGGTAGACCCTCTAAGTGGCTGTCTTCTGCAACGGAGGACAGGCGGAAGGAGGCGGCACCCCAACTCCTCCCGCCACTGTAGCCGGAGCTGGTGTGTACCCAGTCTACCTCTCCACCTTCTGCCGGGTAGACCGTTGGGGCGGCTATACAAGGTAAAATATCTGGTACGATCCCTTGCCGCTCCAACGATTTCGGTCTGTTAGTACACCGTAAGGTTTTAGACCGTGCGAGTCGGACATAACCCTCTCGGATAAACATAAGGGATTTTCGCACGTTAAAAAAAAAACTTGCGAAAAAGGACAGACCTAGCCGGTCAAGGTAGCGGTCGGCGAGCGCGGCGCATTTAATACACAGGTACCAAAAAAAATTATATTCAGTCTTTGTGAATATGAAATCCATTATGAAATCATGAAATGAATACTGGATAGACTGATTTCAATACTGTTCATAATAATCAATATGTTATGTCCTTTAGTGTCGGCCTTCCTTGATAACTTAAATTTAACTAGCTTTAAACAAACGAGTAGCTATATATGTAACCGAATTGTATTTATACTGAAGTATTTATTCTTGTAAGGTTTTTTTTTAATATTATGTTGCGTTATTGTTGACTTTTAGGTGGTGTCGAATTCCATCCTCTTACGTGCCTTGGTTAACGAAGCTAGCAGCGTGTACGTACGGTTTCATGTTTTTGGGACTCGCTTTCATTGCTGAGTATTTAGGAGGAGTTTTGCAAGCGGCTTTAACAATATTCGGGGCTGTCGGTGGCCCATTGTTAGGAGTATTCACTCTTGGCATGTTCACCACATATGCAAATGAAAGGGTAATCTTATTGCACGTTGCTTTACCAGGTGAAAGGTTAGACACTCGCAGTATTCTAGGATATGACACTTCATAGTCACATTTAATGTATAAAGTAATAATATTAAAACAAATACTAATAAACAACCAATAAAACCTAAGTTAGAGTTTCTTCTAAAAGTTTCAGAAGTATGATACTTACGAACGTGTACATAAAATAATAAACCTAAGTACAATGACCGGTGTCAAAAGCTACAATGGGCGACCTGGGGTTAATAACTTTCGATAGTAAAACCACTCGACGGTTATTGACTGTGGTTTAACATAGACGCGTAGGGGATTGTGTATATTATTTGTATTTTTATAGATAATTAGATTAAATATTTTTTAATTGATTTAGAACGAGAATCAAGTGCAGAGTGTCTTCCATAATGATTGCTACTGTCTAAATAGTCACCTGGTATATTTACCATAATTAGCTGATAAACATATTTTTAATACTAAATCGTGAAAGTTGGATTGGGTCTAAAATTTATAAATAGAAAAACTTCGTGACTTTTGTTTTCTGAATTTAATATGTGGTTGGTATAAATAGATACTATAGATTATTATTTAGTACCTGGGCGACAAAAGTTTTTAAATTTAATCTTTAACATTAAAAAAAAAACATTTCTAAATTAAAATTATCTGTTAGGTAAGCCTTATAAAATTAACATTTTTTTACAAAAAAAAAAAAAAAATTCTTCTGCTGTCACTCGGATTCGATCTGGGATTACACGGAATTTTAAAGCAACCGATTTCCATCTGAGCTCTTTCTGTTTTGACTGCGCCGGCGAAATTCACCTTCATAGTATGGCTATATTTTTTCATTGACTGAAAACTCGGTTAAAAAGTTTTCTATGAATAAAATCTAGCTAGATCGATTTATCGTCCCTGAAACAACCTACATACTAAGTTTCACGGTGATAGATGACTCCGTTTCCGGGATCCTAAATATATACAAATATAAAAATATACAAGAATTGCTCGTTTAAAGGTATAAGATATAGATATGGTTTCAGACATAATAGAATGCAAGTATGCTGGATTATTTTATTCTTTGAGATAATTTATCATGAATTTTGTGATTTTCAGGGAGTATCCATTGGTTTATTAACAGCAATGGCATTCACTTTATGGATAAACTTCGGTGGTCCGCGACCGTCTCTAGTTAAGTTACCATTAAGCGTAGAGGGTTGTAGTTTCAATGTAACACAACCAATTCCTGCAGCCATTAATAATACCAGTGATTACTTTTATTTATATAGGATTTCCTACATGTGGACCAGTCTGGTGAGATATTGTTTTATTACCGGAGTTATCAAAATAAAACATGAAAAATAGATAAGAATTAATCCTTCATAAAATAATGTTGATATTATGAGTCGTTACATTCAAAAATGTGATAAAACTAATTTTAATCGTTCATATTTTTCATAATTTTTTAAAGTTTCATTTTTTATACACCGAGAACGAAGTTCAAATCTTGGCTTTAATAAATGGCGGGTAGTAAAAGTATTGAATGGTCTTACTATAAATAGACATGATAAGAATTTATCATTTTGACAGATTGGCTTCGTTTTGGTGTTAGTAGTCGCATCTGTAATATCTCTATGGCGTCAGCAACAACCTTGGGAGAAAGCTGGTAACTTATACCCCGACCCAGAACTTTTCACACCTCCTTTAGCTAAACGAATCAGAGCCAGATATTGGGAAAAGAAGGACCCACAGGTAGGGCAACATATGTTTCTATCATATATAGCCTTTGTTTGTTCTTACATATTATCTCTTCGATAGTAAAAAAAAATACTAATATTGTAGAGAGGTAAAGTTTGTTAGTTTGTGACGTTATAGGGGGAATACTCAGTAACAACTGGTCCAATTTGAAAAAATCTTTCAGTGTTATAAAATATAAAACATTTATCGGGGAAGCTCATTTATATATCCTCACGCTAAGACCAATAGGAGCGGAGCACTAATGAAGAATTTTTCAAAAATAGGATTGTTTTTCCTCTCGGGACGAAGTTAATAATTATTTTTGGCCAGACGTTAATTGTTTTTGTAATCATGGTTATGATTTTTATTGATTTAATTGTTGTTTTGTTTGTAGATGGGAACAACCAAGTCCTGAGTTTGATTACTTACGTCATCAATTCGATGCAGATAATGTCGGTATGTTGAATTTTTACTTTTTCTTTATTAATACTAACAATGAGGTTTTTATTAGAAGTATAGTTAAATAACGATATACAATTATAATATTCTACCCTTTTATATGCATATTTTTAAATTGTAATGTTATTTGAGTAATATTGTGGTTTTTGACTAATCAATAAAATATTTTAGAGGGTTGTTAATATTCTATCTCATCTAGTTTTCATGGGAACTTACAATATTAGGAACAGAGAAATAAAACGGTGGCATAATTATGTATCTTAATTTCTTTAGCAAATTCGCATACACAAATATGAAATATAAACATAAAAGAATATGTAAGTAAACTTTGTTCTCTGAATGAGGTTAGTCTTTCATAAAATAAGCTAGTAACGTTATTTATCGATCTTCTAGAAATAAAATCAAAATAAAATGAAATACCTAGTTTACGTTGTTTAATATTTAAAAGTTACAGGAATATCTTTAACTTATGATTTAGTATAGCTTATTCACGGTTCTATAAGTAACGTTATCTTCATTTATTGTTTTATTACAGGAAGAGCGCAATATCTGGTAACACTCTGAAATGACGTAGTATGTATATCTTTATAACATCTGTAAAACCGATAATAATTCCGAATTATCCGCAATAATATCCTTTAAACATGTTATTAATATATCTATTTTTTATAATTATATGCAGGCTATATTTTTATTTATAAACACATTAAATGTTTTACTAAATTTAATACAAAATTTTGATTAAAAAATTGTTTTATTTAAATATGATTAAAACTATTCAATGTAGTTTAGGAATGTTTCAAACATAACCTGCAACAAGAAACGATATTCGTACGATCTTCTTTATAAAGATAATAGTGCATGTTAATGTTTGTTTTTATTTTTTATTACTATAAGTAAGTACTGTTTTTATCTATAAACACTTAAAATGTTGTACTTAAATGAATACAAAATGTTTTTTTGAAACGTTGTTTTATTTAGATGCACTTAAAATTATTTTATGTATTTAGTGAAGGTTACAGACACAACCTTTAATGAAATTGCTCTTGGTAATGAATAATACCTAATTCATAATTTCTATAGTGGAAATTATAGTCTGGAAGCTTAAAATCTTCAAAATAGACTAACGTCGTTTGTTATTTAATCGTATGGCTACATGGAGTATGCCGATTTGATGTTCCAATATATGTAGAACAGTGCAATGGCCAATCATTTTGTAGTTTTCAGCACCACCCGGGGAGCACATATAGGGCAATGCCGGCTACACTCCCCAGGAAGGCAAGTAACATCAACACCCCTTAAGTGTAATCCTTCTTCCTCCTTCGTAACTCTCGACGCCGGCTGGTAGCTTATCCATACACTATAAAACCCAATAAAATAGCAATAACAAGAGGTTCTCCAGAACCTACATTATGCGTACGCTGATGTTGTGGAATGGGTTACCAGGTACAGTATTCCCTCTGAGTTATGAACGGGTCTTAAAAAAGGGATTGAAACACATTCTTCAAGGCCATCAGATGAGACATCTGCCTGTTTGCTGCCCTTTACATAAAAAGATTCTAATTTAATTTTGTAAAATGTTTAAGCAAGTTAAGTAACGTACCTAACATTTAGTATGCTAAGTATATCAGATAAGCTTTAATCAGATGGAACTCCTGGCAGTTTGTGGGCTTGGATCAAACACTTTCCGATTGAATAGTCAATGCCAGCAATAGCTACTCATCTGAACTCAATCAAGCAGTTAAATGTGGGTTCTAATACTGAGGCCAAGGCAGCTACAATAAAATTGGAGAACCTTATCAAAGTGAACTATTTGAGCGTAACGAACAAACCCATATTCACATTTATAATATTAGTGTTAGAGTTGACATTTTAATTAGTTATCTACTAATTCCATATAAAATGCTCGTTTTGGAAAACTAAACTTTAGGCCGGCAAGGCACTGACCTGGTGTTGCTAGTGTCTATAGTCGGCGGTTACCACTTACTATTAGGTGACCCACCCTTTCGTTTACCCCTTATGATAAAAAATAGTAATAATTCGTTGACCGTGTACATTTTTCAATAAATGAAAACATCAAATAAATTACTATTTTTATTTTAAAACCCGTATTAAATGATTTATTATTTACTGGATTAATATAATTTACTTACTGATTATTATTAGCTTTACAATGAATTGGGAAGGAAAAGTAAGAATAAAGTAGAAAATAATTTTACCTTAAATACGGATTCAATAATATCAACAATTATTAATAACTACGTCAACCAAAGATATAAAATATAAGTAATGTTAAAGTAATAAAAAATATTGTATTTCTTTGAAGCGCTGCGAACACCTGAATTAATCAAAAAACGGTTATATGATGTAGTACCTACTCAATGATACTATCATTAGTAGTACTCAAGAGAAATAATGCTTATAAATCCAGTTGTGTCACTACAGACAGACGATAGCATTCGAGCCGAGCTATTGTTGATACGATTGTCAGATTGCCGTATAATATATAAAAATATAATGTTATTTTGTATAACACGGGGATTGGTGATTAGACAGACTTGAAATATAATTAAAATTTATTTATTACATATAGAGTTACTTGTTGGCTTCTTTCTTATATATTGTTGAAGGATTATTGTTGTTTGAAGGATTTATTTACACTAGAGATAGGCTGATAGGAAGTAAAAACTTTAGTTGTTACCTGCAAAGGCGTGCACAGACGGCGTAAGTATTGTTCATATTATTGAATTTAGTTACTTTGTTAATCATATTATTTTAAATATATATTATAAAAATCTTTTTGTATGTTGGTTTTTATCTCCAAATGGAATTAGCATAGTGAATTATGGAATTAAATAAAGATATTTATTTAAGGTATAATATACGACAAAATTGTGTGGCAAGTAGTGATATGTTGTTCAATACTTATGATATTGGTGCTTAGGTATTCATAAAATTTCTCAATCAATCAGGTTCCGTATAATATTTCCTTTATTATCAGTACTGAGTGTTAATAATAAATTATCTTTAGAAAACGTAAATTTCAAAAAATTTATTAGTACTTTCGTCAGCTGGAATGGGATTGATAATATACGGGTTGTTTTGTTAATTTATTTATTCGTTATTTATATTTAAAGATCAGCATTATTTATAATGGGTGTTCTATAGAGTGTATTCCATACAATCACCCTGTTGTGTCGGTGATAAATAGCACATCCCCTAGACGGGTGTCGTAAGAGGCAACTAATTTCATTAACAACCCAAACACTAAGTTGCAAATACCGGAGATAGGCGCTCCGTTAATATTGGTTTGCAACCGTTCAGGAAAAGGAAAATTCTGAAGAAAAACCCGGGGATGGAATCCTTGTAATTCGCAACTAGAGTCCAATTACACGTCAATTCCTGCAACCGAACCGGTTCCACACGTATCGACTTGTTGTTCCTGTGGATTTTTACCGGTAAGGTCGAGAGGGTAAAGTAGGCCTTGGGCAAACCTACGTTTTCCTTAATTGCGTCCCAGGCGATGCAGCGTCTCTGAAGAGGACGCTTCACCCACGTGAGGCCAACTGCGTGGAAATCCATACAGGGAGCCACAGTCACCGGTTATAAGTTTGCGCAAATGGGCGAAAGCGTTAGCGCCAGGGGTCACTGTCGACAGTGGGAGGATCCATCGTAGGTCCACTGACCAGTTACCGCCCGCTCTAACCGGGCAGCCCCTGGTCATTTAGGTACTGGTCCGTCTCGGCATTGGTCTATTCCCTTTGGGTGTGGGGATTTAAGAAAAATCAAGAAAACCTTACCTTTTACTATTCCTTTGGGAACATGGAATGTCCACACTATGAGGACAAGTCTCCTAGATATAGGTGGAGGCTTAAATTACGCAAAAGATCTGCGTAAAATAGCTGTTATAGATACAGAATTGAATAGACTGTGTGTGGGTATTGCAGCTCTCCAAGAAACTCAAATTCCTGATGAGGGTTGTATTCGTGAAAAAATTATACCTTCTTCTGGAAAGGAAGAGATTTTCAAAAAGTCGAGTACACGTAATGACCAATCAGCTCCGGACCTCAATTCAATTGTCGATTCTGTGGGCGAGCCTGTCGCTTCCGAATAGGGTTATATAGCCACGTAAAAAAAGTCTTCATAATTCTATTTAAATCGTTTTCTGTAGACGTAAAGGCCATTGTATATTCCATACAAACAAATGCTACATAGTGTATGCTATTTGAATAAATAAGATTTGGAATATTTCAATCAAGTTCGATTGAAGAGTTAGTGTGAAAAGAAAGACAAACACAAACATTTGATAGTAACAAAGAATGCTTCTTAATCCTTAGGTTGCATATACTTAAGCCACTGGAAACAGTTTCAACTCCGAAGGTTGTAAAACTTGGGTAATTATACGTTCCTTTGCGCATGCTCCTTATAAAAAAGTCTAAAAATATGAAGTTAAACTCTGCATGTACAATATTAAATTGAAAGCCAGATTTGATGAGTTCGTCACATTCCAGGTTTGAAGGCATGTCTAGGCGATTAATTTTGAAACTCAATTTATTTTTCTTTATTAATAGTGATATCAGCTGAATATGTAATTTTTGGGGTGCACTCTTGCAGAATGTATAAGATTATTATTATTATATAGTTGCTATAACTTTGGCGGTAGGATGAAAGATACTAATAGAAGTCCTTACAAGTTATAGTAAAAACTGAGAACTGCGAAGAGTTGGTTTACATAGTTTCAAAAATACGGCGGGAAGTGTTTGCAATAACTACCATCAAAAAATGTTGTTTCAAAAAGACAAATAATTTCAATATATGCATTTCCTTACAGATAAAAATGGTACAAACTGTATTTGGAACATGGGACTATATAATAATGGCGGCCACTATGGTCGCCTCCAGTGCCATTGGGCTTTATTTTCGTTTCAGCGGTGGCAAACAAAAAACAAACGAGGTACATTACTGCTTACAAATGTAATATTCATCTAATTAAATATTGCATTATTCAGAGCATTCTAGAATACGGTAGCCATGTGCGGATCCTTGATATGATGTGTACTTGAATTTAATCAAACGTTTATAAAAGTGTTTTCTTTATCACTTTAATTTGTTAAAAAATGTGGACCCTTAAAATCTTAGGAAGAGCCTTACATAATAAAATGAAGACCTTATATATTAGAAGGATAACAGTAAATAAAATATTTCACTTAAGTTGTTTCACTTAAGTTTCACTTTTGGTTGACTGTGACGAATATCGAAAACATTGTTCTAGCAGTCGCGTAATCAATAGACATTTTCTACGACGCCACATTTATACAACCAATGTTAGCCAATGCTATCCTCTATATCGAATGTTTTATAATACTTTTTGTTCTTTTCTTTTCATAATACATAGTATTCACTACCATCAAGAAACTGCTAATGTACAGCTAAATAGAAAGTAATGCCTTTTTTTTCAGGAGTACCTTTTGGCTGATCGAAACATGTCAATATTTCCCGTGGCAGTATCACTGATGGCTTCGTACATGTCCGCAATCACTTTAATAGGGGTATCTTCAGAAGTGTTTTACTACGGGATGCAATTTGTTATAATAAATCTGGCTTATGGTATAGCTACACCAATAGCCTGTTATTTATATTTACCAGTATTTTTTGGTCTTCAAAAGACCAGCACTTATGAATATTTGGAGCTAAGGTTCGGACCAAAGATACGAATGTTGGCATCACTGACCTACACCTTGCAAATGGTTTTGTATAATGGTATCGTACTCTATGCTCCCGCGATAGTACTAGAGTCTGTGACTGGTCTGGATAGACTGATTTCAATACTGGTTGTTGGTTTAGTCTGTACTTTCTACTCAACTTTAGGTGGGATGAAAGCAGTTTTGTTTACAGACCTCCTACAGTCTCTACTTATGTTTTTGGCTGTGCTTTGCGTTGTTATATACAGCGCAATTCAAGTTGGTGGCTTTGACGAGATTTTTATTATAGGCAAAGAAGAAGGACGTTTAGACTTTTCCAAGTAAGTGTCTTCTTCATACTGTGTATTTTATATCTTTACTACAGTTCAAAATAATTAATTCATGATAATTATCTGAAAATAAATATAACACCAGTCAGTGAATATCACAGAACTGGGTAAATGGCTGTTAGCAAAAAAGACTACGACCTTATTAATATCCACGCCATCTCACTACATATCGGCGATTTCAAATGCATTTTGTACTTTTTTACACAAGTGATAATACTTGTGTTAGGAGAATATTTTCTAAAAATGCAAATTTTCCAAGGTTTCATCACCGTTAGCCGACATTGGTACTAGTTAAATTTACATAAGTAAATACTTGTGTATTTCGATAAAATGTTGAAGAATGTAGACACAACGAATTTGCGCAGATCGTGTTAATATTACATTTATTTGAATCGATTATCTATTTGTACTCGTTGATAATAACAGCCTAATAATAATTATACGAATTTGGTGTACAAGTATATTTGTTTAGTTACAGTTTTGATCCAACTGAACGGCACACATGGTGGTCTTTGACAATAGGAGGATTGGTCACTCATTTATCAATGTATGCAGTTAATCATACGCAGGTTATTTTTGCTTTATTTTCATATCTAGACAACTAATAATCATTCTTTTTATTTTTCATATTGTATTGTACGTTAATGGCATATGTTAGTTCCTATCGCGCAAATACTGCTAATAATGCAAAATTTCAACTCTATTGGATGTATAATGCGCGAATGGATAGAACAAAACCTACTAACATTCATTTTTACATATTAAAAGAAAATATGAATAGACAATGAAGAAATAAATACCATTCAAACATTTTATTTACTTAGATAAATATGTTAGTAGAGGCGCTTTATTTGAAGTTATAACATACTATAAAATTATATATATACCACTTCATCTTAATACTTTTCAAATTATCATATCTACCTAAATTGTCAACCTTATCTATAGCTAAAAATACTTATAACATTTATCACCGTACGACCGTCTGTCACGGAATTCCTTTGATGTTATGATATTAGCTAATGCCCACAGCTCCGCACGCACTTTTTAAATTGTAGATTAAGAGACGTAAAACTATAATAAAATATACTGTTACAGAAATGTTATTTTAAATACATTTGTATGGGCGGTATTTACTTCCTCCCTGTTCATTAACCCATTAAGAACTATAGCTTCCCCGTGACTATATCCGCATATTATAATAATAATAAATAGTACTTTTAGGGTAAAACGTTTACACCAATTGCTGTATAGAAATGTATAGTATATACAGTACAAAACTTTAAGATTTATCATTTCATGGTGTAATTATTGTTTCTTGGATTAATTCTTAGACAATTACTTTTTCTTATTTATACTAATATTATAAAGAGGTAAAGTTTGTGAGTTTGTGACGTTGTGATGTTGTGACGTTGTAAAGGGTAATCTCAGGAACAGGTCCGATTTGAAAAATTCTTTCAATGTTATTTCAGTCTTATAGCTCATTTATCAAGAATGGTTATATGTTATGTATCATCACGCTAAGATTAATAGGAGCGGAGCACCAATGAAGAATGTTTAAAAATCGGGTTTTTTTTCCTCTTGAGAGCTTCCGCTTCGTTTTAGCGTTCTCCTAAAGTATCTATTTCACGCAAACGAAGTTGCGGGCAGAGGCTAGTATAAAATAATTTTCGTATTTTTATTACACAATTTAAGCTTGAGTGTGCTTTTTTAACCGACTTCGAAAAAGGAGGAGGTTATATGTTCGGGTGTATGTATTTTTTTTTTTAACCGACTTCGAAAAAGGAGGAGGTTATATGTTCAGGTGTATGTATTTTTTTTTTATGTATGTTAATCGATATCTCCGTCAATTGTGAACCGATTTTAATGATTCTTTTTTTGTTTGATTCGGCTATACTCCAAGGTGGTCCCATATAAATTTGAATAAAATATTCAACCCCTAAGGGGGTTAAATATCGTTTATTTGATTTTCACCCAGTTCGTGTCTACGTATTTTCGTGTACTTGAAACCGATTTCAACAATTTTATTTGAAATTTGATAACTGGGAATGGTGTTCTTGAAATTAAAAAAAAATCCAATCATAAGGGTTGAAAATAAAGGGATGAATAAAGCTTATATGAATAAATGAACTTCCCCATAAGCTAATTTTAATGAAAACTTGGAACAACCTGTTGTAATGATAAGAATATCATTTAATAAATCCTGAGTTGATCATGAAAATGAAGAATGGAACTCCTCAACGGCTTACAGCAACTATCTTGTGTTTGGGTACATAAGACTCGTTTGACGAGGACTTACATGTGGGGTTATGACTGTTGAGGCAATTTCCGTGAAACGGACATTAGGAAAGATGAGGTTCTGAAATTCGTTCACAATCAACCTAATTTGAGCAGATGGATCTAGTACGGTGTAATATCATGTTTGTTTGTCAAGTTATGAACTTATTTTATAATTAATTAGAACCAGATAAATATATTTATATACACTAAAAATGGAAAAATAAAAATTTTTACAAAAAAAAATTGAACCGACTTCGATATCAAAACTCATACGGCACTGAAAAGCGAAAAATAAATACATTATTAATTCAACCAAATAAAATAAAATATGAATATTTGCGCTACCTAATAATATATTGGAAGTCGGTGCCAACCTAAATTTCTAATTTGTTGTAGGTATAAAAAAGTATATTACACTATACAAATAGACGCGAG